>CM076578.1:292011189-292301051 GCA_034641835.2 Pinus albicaulis
ATTCCATTGGACTGAAAAATGTGACACCACTTTTACAGACTTGAAGAGGCTGGTCTCAACAGCACCAATCCTGTGAGGTCCTAACTAGAAACTTCCCTTTCACATCTCTTCCGATGCATCTGACACAACAATAGGAGCAGTCCTTGGCCAAGAAGAAGGCCAAAAGCCTTATGCTATTTATTATATCAGCAAAAATCTTGCTCCTACCAAATTAAATTATACATTGACTAAAAAAGAATTCCTAGCTGTCATTTATGCTATCAATAAATTCAAGCATTATATAACTGGATATCAAGTGTTCCTGTATACTGACCACTCTGCTATTATATATTTATCTAATAAACCAATCACGAATGGGAGAATAAATCGTTGGTTAATTTTGTTGTAGGAATTCAATTTAACGATCAAAGACTAGCTAGGGAAGGAAAACATGGTCGCAGACTTCCTGTCCAGAGTCACCAAGACAGACGACATGCTAATAGTTGATGATAAATTCCCTGACGAACACTTGTTTTTTGTAGCGGTTAAAACACCATGGTATGCAGATGTGGAAAATTATCTGGTAGTGGGGAAGCTACCTATACATTAAAAAATGAGAGAACGAAATTGATTGTACAGTGCAACACAAGATTCTCTTGGATTGGAGGATACCTATTCCATACAGGGGCCGATATGCACATACACAGATGCATAAGGGAAGATGAAATCTATGAAATCTTACGAGCCTGTCACGATGAACCCTGTGGTGGCCACTTCGCAAAACGACAGACATGGCATAACGTGTTGCAATTAGGCTATTATTGGCCTAAGATTTTCAAAAACACAAAGAATTATGTCCAGGCCTACGATAGTTTCCAAAGAATAGGCCGCCCAGGCCAAGCAGATAAAATTCCGCTACAACCACAATTGGTGGTGGAACCATTTGAACGATGGGCGTAGGACTTCGTTGGGCTATTCAACCCACCATCAAACAAGAAAGCCCACATATTAGTTGCCATGGATTATGTCACCAAATGGGTAGAAGCAGTATCCTTGTCAAGAGCCACGGAGGAATCAGTAATTAAGTTTCTCTTTGAACTATTCGTGTGATAAGGCTTTCCAAGGGAAGTGATAACTGATGGGGGGCACAACTAACAGGCAATAAGATCACATATACCTTAAGAAATCACCATATCATTCATAGAGTTATGTCTCCTTACCACCTGCAAGCCAATGGGCAAGTCGAAAGCACTAACAAAGTCTTGGAGGCAATCCTTACCAAGACAGTAGCAGCACACCGCCAAGACTAGGCCACTAGACTACCAGAAGCCTTATGGGCTTATCGAACAACCTGGTGAAATACCACTGGATATTCACCATATCATCTAGTATTTGGGAGAGAACCTATCTTCCCTATTGAGTTCAAAATTAAAACTTTGAGAATAGCCCAGGAAGTGGGATTGGACTTAATAGAAGCTCAAGCTAAAAGACTCCAACAAATAAATGAACTGGACAAAATTTGACTGCTTGCCCTGCAACGCACAATGATCATTCAACAAAAACGAGCCAAGTGGCACGACAACCTAATAAAGAGGAAGATATTTCAAAAAGGAGATTGGGCACTCCTCTAGGCCTCCAGATTCCAAGACTTTCCAGGAAAACTGCAAACAAGGTCGCTCGGTCCATATGAGATTCAGGAAGTACATAGCAATGGTACCTCACCTTGACCACCATAGATGGGTTTGGTTCAACATTTTTAGTTAACAGGCACAGAGTACACCTCTATCAAAAACCTCTCACGAAAGAATCTTTCTGTCAACAGGCACGAAATGGTCCCACCATGCAAGTTGTGGTGCAAGGGGGTGATAACCCTACAAACTCAAGTACATGAGAGGTTTGACAACATCACTTGTAAATAATGTATATAATTGTTTTGTCTTGTTGTACATTCTTCCCATTTGCAATTCATTTTCCTTGTAATATTGTGTTTTTATTGTTGTTCAAGTCGAAAACAATTGTTGTTCTATCTTTGAACGGCTGCTGTTCAATTGAAAATCCATCCATTTTCTATGTTTTTTTTCATTTTTGTTGTTCAATTCATGGACAGCTACTGTTCAATATTTGAAAGGTTTTTGTTCAGTTGAATTGAACAGCTAGTGGTTGTGTTTTTATTTTTTCTATTAAATTCATAGACAGCTACCGTTCAATCTCTAAACAACTTCTGCTCAATTGAACAACCATCTGTGGTGTTTTTATTTTTTGTTGTTCAATTCGGGAACAACTTCTATTCAGTCTTTGAACGGCCTCTGATTCAACCAAAATTGAACAGTCATTTTTATGTTTTTTTACTTTGCTGTTCAATTTGTGAACAACTACTGTTCAATATTTGAACGACTACAGTTCAGTCGAACTGAATAGTTGTTCGTTGGTGTTTTTATTTTTGTTTTTCAATTTGAGAACAACTGTTGTTCAATTTTTGAACAGCCGTGGTTCAACCAAATTGAACAGCTTTTTGTTGTGTTCTTAATTTTTCTGTTCAATTCTCAGACAGCTGCTGTTCAATCCCTAAATGGCTACTGCTCAATCGAATTGAACAACCATTTTCGGTGTTTTTAGTTTTGTTATTCAATTCATTGACATCTATTGTTAGGTCTTTGAATGACTGTCGATTCAACCACAATTGAACAACTGTTTCACGTTTTTAAATCTGTTTTTCAATTCCTAAACAACTTTTTTTCACTTCTTGGACGACTGCTGTTCGGTCGAACTGAAAAACTGTTCACTGCTGTGTTTTTATTTTTGTTGTTCAATTCGGGAACAATTGTTGTTCCATCTTTGAATGGTTGTTGTTCATTCGAATTGAATAGCCATTTTTTAGCATTTTTTTAATGCCAAGCAACCTTTGAATAATTGCTACTCAATCTATGAACAACTGTTGTCCGACGAACTTAAATAGCCATTCTTTTTGTAATTGATTAACCTTGAGTAGGGAATGGAAATTGGAAGAGAGAGGGAAAATGGTGAAATTACAAATATGATGAACCTTTGGCACTATAATTCTTAAACATGAAGTTGACATTATGCGCACATGAAATGAAAGGCTAAGTCACCCACAGTTCAAATATGATATCAAACAATACAGGACCTTATGATGATATATCTTTTTGCACTATTCAATTAATATGTCCCTACATCATGAAGAAATGGAACAAGAGGTATTAATGGTATTGGTTTGTTTTCTACTTCTTTCACCATCCCTCACTCTTAAGGAGTCAATGAGCCTCCCTCAACAATCATTATGTGTTCATGCAAATCTTTAAGAGGATAGGGGGTCTCATTATGAGCCAGCCTACCATGATCATAAGGATTTAAAAAGTGACATACCCATTATGGCTACCACACTAGGGTAATGACCTTCTCATCTACTAGAAGGACAGGAGGTTTCATCATGAGCCGGCCTGATCACTCTGTTACAATTCTAGTGAATGGAATTGTGAATATTTGGCTACCAAACCAGCACAATGACCTCCTTATAGATCAAAATGTTATAATTCAAAAGGAAGTACTACATGTACATGCAAATGTTAAGAGAGGATATGGGGTCTCATCACAAGCCAGCCTACCATGTTAATAAGGGTGTAGCAGGAGACATGCCCATTATGGCCACCACACTAGGGTAATGAACTTCTTAATAACTTGAAGGAGAGGAGGTCTCATCATGAGCCAGACTAATCACTTTGCTATAACTATAGTGAGTGGCACCATGGTTATCTGGCCACCATACCAACATGGTGATCTCTCCATAAAATTGGCAAAACAACTATTCTTACATAAGGATCTTGGCTCATTTTTCGAGTTAAAATAGAAACCTTGTCAAGGCTGTGAATGCTTGCTAGAAATAGTGGCTCTGCTTGTAGTATGAAAGTATGCTCCTTAAATAGCCAATTTATTTTATATACACCTTGTCTTCCATTTTTCAACCACAAATATATTACTCGAATTAGTAACAATCATGACTTACCATAAGAATAACTAACAAAGATATGTTTACATATTTTTAACTTCAGAATGACAACACCAATCATTAATTGACTCAGTCTTTCTTCCATCATAAATTTTCAGTCGTGCAAGGACATCATATCAAAATAATGGCTATGTTATTTCCTCTCTCTTTCCGGTCACTTCTGCACAAGATACAATTACGAAAACTTATAAATCTGACCTTTTTACCGCATATGTAGTAATTACTCAACTGCCTAATCCTTCACACGCAAATTATCATTACCAAATTATGATATTCCCCTGTCTGCATTCATAAGCGACCAAATATCTCCTATAATTGAGGGCGTGGGTGCCCTTTCTTCAAGGGAGGGGGTGTAATTGGCCTTAATTCGTCAAGCATGTGAAATCCCTGCAAAAATCTTGTCAGACACATCGATAAGACCAGAGAAACATTACAATTAAGGCATGAAGATTATCTATGCAGAGACGAAATCTCTTTTCCTCTTGCAGACAACATCTAGTTGAAACAACAGAGCCAAGAAGAAAAATAATCAAAGGAAAAGAGAATATCAGTTATGGGAGGAAATACCCTTCGAAGCGAGCCTGCAAAATTTCCAATTTCAGAGGCAGCGAGTGCCATCCTCGAGCGAGCTGGATGGTTGACATATCTACACAGACTACAAGGATCCAACACGAGAATTGCAATTGAATTTCTGCAAAATCTGCAGGAAGGGAAAACTAGAGTTAATGGCCAAACTATACCAGTTACAGAGGGAATTATCGTGGAAGTTTCTAGAATACCAGCGCAAGGAGAAAGATGGGCATAAAAGCATCTCCTCTTGAGAGAAGCAGTAGCAGCATACCAAGACTCAGATGAACCGTTGGAATGAAAAGATAAAGGGATTAACCCTGCCTCTTTACATCAGCCATGGCAAGATCTCGCGGCATTCATCTAGAAGTTTATTACATGAGAAGGACATCAGGATGTGGTAAAACCTTGACAGCTCAAAATTTTAGCTGCACTTAAACACAAAATTCAATTAATCTGCCTGCTTTTTGAATTCTGTATTGCATGATATTATTGTTCAATTGAGGAAGGCCCAGAATCCCCAAGCATTGGTTAGTCACGAGGGGTTAATAAAGCTAATCATCATTCATGAGCTATATAGGCAGCAGATAACATGGGATAATTTCGTTAACCCTGAGGCACAAGAACTAGAAGTAAACCTTGACAAAACCGAAATTGAACCCCCTGGGGTAAATCCACCAAGACGAAAAAGGACTCGAACCTCAACGTTAGAGCCAGGTAGGAAAAGACGGTCCAAGACACCCCAAGGAACCTCGAACTTCATGGGGGAAGTAGAACCATCCCATGCACCCTTGCAAGAATTCGAGGAGGAAATGGCCTGAGTCCTATGACAAATGAGGATAAACTATGAATTGAGAAACCCATTTGAAGCAGGGGAGCAAGAGAAACTTTCTGATAGATCTGCCACCACCACTAGCTCTGGTCACACTAACATCCTACCTGACCAAGAGGAACCACGAGATGATGAGGCTCTGTTTCATATTGATAATTACAAATTGTATAGTGATGTACATGCAGAGGAGAGATTTGAATCATAGGATTATTCAGGTGACACTGTCCTTGTGGAGCAGAGAACACACACAGAGAGAGCCCCTTTGTCACCAGGAGGTAGCATGGCTCCTCCTAGTTAGGACCCCCACATTGAGTTAAATTCTTAAGACGTGATCCGAAACACCAATTTAGATGCTATCCCTGAAAAGGGGAATTCCGCTGCCCTACCACCTACTGAAATAAGGACATTTGAAGATCCATATGAAAGGAGAAGTGAGAAACTAAGAAGGACCTACAAGATATTGAAAAAATTGGTAAAATATCTGAGAAAACAACTAAAAAATAAATAAGTGCCCAAAAGCCAAGGACAGAAACCTCTATTACAGGAACTCAAACAGAACCAGTAAATACTGTCAAAAGCGAAATACAAACCGACTTAGCCGACACCATGGAAACTAGAATACAAAAAAAATTGATAACTACCACTAAAACTGAAATACAGACCAACCTAGCAGACACCATCGAGGCTGAAGTGTAGAAAAAACTAGAAAACACCATAGAAGCCTCCACCCAAACTGAGCAAAAGGTTATAGAGGAAAAGGGGACCTAAACAGAGGAAGCCCTTTCCTATGCCTATCTAGTAGAGAAAGCTGCCAACCAGAAATTACGAAGTGAACTAGTGCAAGTGTGGCATGAACTAACACAGTGCAGAAAGGAGGTGGTTCCATTACAATAATATTAGGCACTGCTAAAAAAGTTCATTGACCTCTCCGCCATAGAAGATGAGACATTCGCCTAGCTTAGAGGAGAGAAGGCAAAGGTTAAAGTGATACAAGAGTAAGTGTTGCAAGCTAAGAAGAAAATCTCTACAATTATCTCTCTATATAATGGTGCACTATCATGCAAAGCTCCAGCAACCAACTATGCCTTGTTCCTAACGGAACAATATTTACTCTTGAAAGTTAAAACTGTTAGGGCAGGAAAACCCACTACTTTCAGGACCATAGAGGAATTTTTCCAATGTTGTAACGATTAGGATGATCAGATCCAGTGCCTCTTGTGTGAGATTTACATGCATAACTTCTTCTTAGAAGAAGACACAGACAACAACCCTAACCCCTTCATAGGGGATGTGTGGCTGCAAGCCTTCCTTTCATTTTCCAAAAACTAGATCAGGTGGGCCAAATCCTACGACATATTCCAAAAAAAGAGAGCATAGTCTAGATTTATGGGTTAGGGGGGAGCCTATGAAACCCCTGGAACTGATCATCCAGCACAAAAAATTTATGAGAAGGCTAGGTGTGAGGACTAGGCTGGGACTTGTTAGCCCCCTATAAATTCTTTGACAAGCAAGCAGGGGGCTAATATATTTTATAAGCCTTCAAGGAATGCATTTATCCTGAAAACACATCATCCTTGAAAGCTCCTCCTTGCTCTCTTCCTTTGATTATTTCCCTCCACTGTTCTTAAATCAATAAGCCCCACTGATTGTGAAAAATTGTGCTCCAAAAGGCCTTCATTTGCCCTTTCTACCCCTGCATAATTCCCCATTTCAACCTTTTGCCCTTTGTCTAAATTCCCCTTTTTACCCCAGAAATCCCTCTCCAAATCCCATAAGACCACCCACTTTTCCCTTAAATCCTACACACACCCCTTGTTTGGTCTAATTTCCCCTTTTTCCTCTATCTCTACCCTTTCCTAGCCTCAAGTTGCATTAAAAAGGGCCGAAAACCCATATTTTAACCTATATGACAGGCCTAGCCCCCTTCGACTAGCCCCCAGAACTGTTTCCCCCCCCACACGGCCCAGTGCTAGAACCAAGCGCTAGCCTAGAGAGTGCTTAGCACATTTGGATATCTGAAGTGCTACCCATCGTCGATCTGCACAGATCGGATGGCCTTCGCAGGTCGATGTCGTGCCCGTGGCCCACTCCTTTCGCCCCACCGATCGCATCAAAACCATCCATTTAACCTGCTGATCAAAGGTCCGTATTTCACCCGATACAGTGGTCCCCACGCCCGCGCCCCGTTCAAAACCACCGGTTTCCATCACACCTCTTTCGGAGGGCGAGCAATATTTTTCATTTCGCAGTGATTCCACTCACCGCAGGACACGTGGCACTGAGCACTGTTTGAAAACCTCCCCTCATCGCGCGTTAAAGTTCAGCGTTTGACCCGGTGCGATATGCGCATTCACCATCCGATCTGAAGCAGTTAATCCAACGGTGATCGCGCCATGAAGTTGCACGGGGAATAATCCAAGGCAAATAGACCCCTGGCCCACCATCTGAGGGCGACGCGTTCTCGACCATCGATCTCCTCCTAAGATTGGATGGTCCAGATTAACTGCATGTCCCGCCATTGACTGAGTCCTACCACGTCACCATTCCATGTCTTTTTGTTGCATTTTCATCAGCCCCCCTATATATTTCATTCAAAGGCCAAAATGTCAAATTTTCGCATTCCGCCAACTTTCGTCATGACCATCTTCCACTGTTCACTGCGTTTTCTGCCATCAACCTACAACTGTTCTGTCATTTCACCAGCCTGCATTGCCATCCTCATTATCCCCACTGCATCCACCCTCCCCGTGCATATTTTGCTTAACATGATTGTGTGTTTTGCAGGGTTACAGGCGGTGGGCAACCACCATGATTCATAGTCTCTGTTACAGTGATAGAGAACACAGGGAATACCATATGCAGAGATTGAAATCATGAGGAAAGGCTAAGAAGATATTATGATATGACTTTCATTAAAGGAACAGGGTTAAACTCTGTAAAAACCTGCCCAGAGCCATTAAAGCGCATATTTCGCAAATAGTGACAATCACGGAGCGACAGAGAGTATCAACAAAAAAGCAAAGAATTTAAGGCTTGTAAGTGGATATTTTGAGCCTTAATCCAATAATTTAGAGGTAGGTTCCAGATCAAAGACCCCATGGATCACTCAGAAGGTCCAATGAACAAAAAACCATATCACAAGGGTGTTTATATCAGCAGAACGTCTCCTCCTGAGAAAGAACACAGTACTCATTATTGTTTCAGTTTACGTAGTGTCCATGAGAATTTTTCCCCCCTGACAACAGTCCTATGAGATCAGAAGCATTTTTTACACAATATGGAAGACCTGAATTATTGACTTGTTTTGATTTAGTTCACCAGAGTATTGCAGAGGTGCTACAACAAGTACATCAAGGACATACCTGGAGTAAATTTGTAGCCTGACGAAGACCACTCTTTCATCCAAAGAGTACCAGAGATAAATGCCCAGAATTTAAGATAGAATGGGGCCTCGACCCTCTTCCTCTTCTAGATTTTTAATGCTGCATTTAATTTTCATCTACCCCTCTGTCTCTCATTCAACTATAAATTTCACGAAGAAAATCATTGTAATGTTTTTTTGTTGACCAACGATCTGTGAATTGCAAGTTGTTTCTCTTCAGACATGTTCTCTATGTAAAGTTGTAAGACAGGCCGAGGAAGATGTTTTCAGAATGAATACCAAGTTGTTGGCAATATTTCACTTGACTGGTGTTGCTCCTTAATATGACAAGAACATTTCTTTGGATCCTGATTTAAAGCAGTGGTGATGTTTTTCTATATTTGTACTTGTTTTACCTCGTTGTTCATTTCATTTCATTTCTTCTGTCTCGCATCAGAAATCTGGCATAGGATTTACCCTTGTTAGGTACCCTATGTTTCTTCTCTCCTTGCCTTCAATGTTTTCTGCTATATGTGTTATCTGAGGATTGATTTCAACTAATTTAACCAGTGTAGTGATCAAAACATATGCTGCTAGCTGATGTATGAATTAATGAAACTGTTCACAGATGTTATTGTTAGGCTTTAATTGAATGAATTGGAATACTGGGATTTTAGAACTTCATCTCTGTCTCACCAAGATCCTTTCACCTAATTAAACCTTTCTAAGTTCCCTTAAGCTGGAGGCTGAAGCATTGAGATTTCGAAGTCTCTCTCTGATCTCAGGTTTTCATCTTTGTGTTCTAAATCTTTAATGTTCCTTATCCGAAGAGTTAACCTTTTAGATTTTGGATCACAGGTTTTCCATTGGCATGTCTTGTCCCTAGATCTGATTTCTAAAAGGTCACCTTGGAGGTTCCCTTGCTTTCACTCTCTCTTTACCATTTCATGCCACACTATCATCTTTAAGATCCAATGCTTTAGATGACTAGCCCAACTGAATGCCTGCATATTGAATAGCAAGTAAACCCTTTCCTGACTCCATTTCCCAATAGTCTTGGATGTTCTCTGAATCCTCTCTCCTCTGCCTAAAATCCTCTTTACTCAGCCTTTTCTTATAATGAACCCTTCTTTCTTGATTCCGAACAACCAACCAAAAAAACATCAAACAATCAAACCTTGTGCCTATAAATAGCCTAATATCTTGACTTTGAGCTTCAAAGACACAAAACCTTTTCTCACATAGAGAGATTCCTCTCTAGACCCAGGAGGGCTAGATCCCGAGGTCTGAAAGTGGTTCTGATGTTGTCTCATCTTTTTTCCTTGCCAATATGGTCAAAACATGGGAACCCCAACATAATGGCGACTCGACTGGGGAACTTCTGAGTAGTTTCCATCTCACTGCATCCCAAGAGCCTCAGAAAACTGACAATCTCTGGTTAGGTTGGCAGTGAAACACTTCCACTTGCAATTCACTTTCTACATCATTTGTTGTGTTTCTCCCACACTCTTAGATAGAGTATGGAAAGGGCCAGGTAGCCTCTAGATCTCACTCTCTTTCAGAAATGAAATATCTGGTAAAAGCCCTCCCAGTCAATCTCTGGTTGGAGTTTTCTGTGGTTTCAGAATATCCTTGAAAAGGGATATTTCATAAGCACTGTGGTGGACAGTGCACTCTCTAGAAACATCCTAAACCCTCCACTTGGCGACTCCATAGTTACTTAAAGATCAAGGACTCCACTGGTGATCAGTAGGCTTGCTGATTATCTTGATTCACATAAGACTCCATTGGGAGACCAGCCTCCATAACAACATCAACCACATTAGAAGTAACAAGTAGGGTTAAGCTACTTTGTTAGAAAACAACATTCTAGCTTCAAGAAAAATTCACACAAGAGCTTATCCTAACCCAAACCCACCTGAAATAGTTGACAATCTTGAGAGCATCCTCAAGAGATCTCCTACACCTAAAAGACCAACTATTTCCAGCCACATCCATTAAGCTAAATCTGCACTGGAAGACTTTACTGCTCTATCAGACACTTATTTTGACTAATACCTACCAAAAATATTACCAAGAACTAGGTCAGTCAGTGTTCTATACCAGCTAGACCTTGAGCTTTCTGGTTCACCATCTGATAGTGGTCAACACATTAGGGACAAAGAAACCCCTCCATCTACACCTCCTGATTTTCACTTCACTCAAAACTTGGGTCTCTGCCACCCTAGATCTACTCAATAGACTTCTGTTGGTCCTAGTGTCCTTGCCATTTATATACTAGCTGCTCAAGCCAACCCCTTACCTCCTCTAAACATCATCATGGTAGCCTGGTATGCACCTCTGGTATTACCTCAGCCTCTAGTGCCCTTACCCAACGATTATCAATCAAAGATCCCACACTTCACTGCAAAAGAGTCTACCACAGCTCAACACCATGTAGATAGGATGGAAGATTCTTTTTATTACATGGAAATAGATGACGATACAGTCAAAATGAGAATATTTTCCCAGAGCTTGGGAGGTGATGTGAAGAAATGGTTTAAAGGCCTACCTCCTAATAGTATCCAAGACCTTCCTGCTTTATATTAGACTTTCATAAACAAATGGGAAGTTAAGGCCAACCCTCTCCAAATCCTAGCAGAATATAAGAATCTTAAGAGAAACGTAGGAGAGATCATCCATGGCTACTCTACAAGGTTTAACAGTGTTTACAACGCTCTCCCTCCACAAATGAAACCTCCCCAAGGTTTTTCCCTAGTAAAATACCCTGAAGGATTTGATGTTGACATGGCCTACCAGCTTAGGGAGAGAGATTACAACACATTGGATGACATGCAAAAAGGATCAGTGAGTGTAGAGGCTAACCTGATTGAGACGAAGGCAAGATTGAGAGCTGAGAAAAGGGTAACATATAGAGATGAAACTGTAGCTTCCACATCTAATCCCAATTACGACCGTCTTTCTAAAAACATGGAAAAGCTACAGCAAATGATGGAAAAAATGGTTGTCACAGTCAGTAACTAGAACAGAAACCAAAATCATAACCAGAACCAAAACTTTAGGAGAAACAATACCACTCCCAACAGACAAAGAGAATCAGATCAACAAGTTATTCCCCCATTCCAAGAGAAATTTCTTGATGAAGATGAGGGAATCGTAGAAGAGTCTGAGGGGAACACAATAAACATGTTTGAAGCAGAAAACTCAATCCACAACTGTTTCACAGAATAAGATCAACCCTCACCCTCATATTGGAGTGAGGAAGGATTGGAATCTGAGGATTACAGACTTGGATTTGAAAATTGCATCATGCAGGTCAGAGAACAATATGAACTTAGGAGAAAAAAGAGCCTAGAAAATTCCAAACCCAAATCTTTTGAGACCACCATCAAGAAAAGGCCTGAGAAAACTTCTAAAGCAGCTGCTGAAAGTAACAAATCAGTAGTTGAGAGTTCTAGGAAGAATAAAGAAAAAGACAACCAAAACACTAATAAACAAAGTCAACCAACTAACAGCACTAGCACTGCAGTTAGTGCTCCTGATAAAACAGTTCCTAACCCTGTACATAATGAGAATCAGCACACTGATTCAACCACTATGGCAGTGGCTAATAAAATAGAGTTGAACATTCCAAAGAGTTAGTCCACTTTCAATTTGGAGAGTGATATTGCTAAAATTAAAATCTCTGTACCACTCTCTGAGATGGCCACTCAAGATGTATATAAAGGAAAAATTTTGAAAGAATTAAATCTAGGGGAAAACAGTGACACTGTAAATTTGAGTGATGATCAGCCAACCCTTCTATTTGGTCCAAATATAGAAGAGAATTTTCAGGCAGGGGTAGTACCCCTTTTTTATATCAGTCTCAATATCCACGACAAGATCCTCCACAATGCAATGCATGACTCTGGGGCCTCACACAACTTGATTCCTAAAGTAGTTATGGAAAGGTTAGGCCTAGAGATAACCCGACCCTACAAAGACTTATATTCATTTGATTCTAGCAGGGTAAGGTGTCTTGGCCTAATAAAATACCTATGTGTAAGCCTTACCCAGATTCCAGCCAAGTGCATGGTCATGGATGTTGTAGTGGTAGATGTGCCACCTAAGTATGGCATGTTGCTGTCAAGATCATGGGGAGCCAAGTTGCAAGGTACAATGCAGATGGATGGGGCATATGCCACAATCCCTATCTTCAACCAACTTAGAAGACTGTATAGAGAGGCACAAATGAAATTCCTGGTCTGTAGCCCTGAAAAACCTGAAAATTCTCCTTTATACTCTGTACACACCGATCTTGACTCCTTCATCCTTTGCAATGATGAATCCTTAGAGGGGTTAGAATTCAAAAACAGAGATACAAACAAGGAAACAGAACCCATGGATTTTAACATAATGGCTACTCTAGGCTCGGAGGAGAACGATGTAGAAAATTTTGAACAGTGCACTGTAACATAAACTCAGAGTGAACGAGAAATAAAATGCAGTCAACTGATTAGTCACCTTCCGCAAGCCCATGCACCACAACAAGAACGAAATGCTGTTAAGCCCGAGAGTGAACCTTTATGGGAAATGAATTTTGATGGGTCATGCAACAAGAGAACTGTAAGAGCAGGAGTGTGGACACATAACATAGAGAGTGACTACGCAGAGAGCCATACCTATAGCCTGCACTTCAAATGTACAAATAATATCGCAGAGTATGAGGCTCTTATCCTAGGCCTGAATCTGTTGAGAAAATTAGTAGCCTGTAGGATAAATGTGCATGGAGACTCTGAGCTGATCATTAAAAAAGTGAATGGTGAATACACATCAAAACATCCTAGGTTGAGAGCATACAAGAATGACGCTATGGATCTATTGAAAACCTTTGTAGAATACGAGCTGGTGTTTGTCCCTAGGAGTCAAAATGCGGTTGCAAATGGATTAGCCTGCATGGCTAGTTCGTATCACAAATCTCCCAGTGACCAACAATCATCATTTAGACCAAATTCAAACCTGCAGTGCCGGATAACGAAAAATATTGGCAGGTTTTTGAGGGCGATAAGCAGATTGAAGATTTCCTAACAGGCAGGAAAGCATTTGAGTCTTCTGATTCAGACTCGAAATCTGATGATAGTTGCCTAAGTGAAGAACCCTCATACAAGGAGGAAACACCCTGTAACATAGAAATAAACTCTTTAAATGAACAGATTGTAAATCCAAATAAAAAATGTGAAAACACAGATAGTGAGGAAGTAGAGGTGTTACAGGCCAAAGATAAGAACATACCTCGAGGTCTGACACCTTTAGAAGACCTTTTTGACTTCAATGATGTAGAAAAAAAGCCCACTATAGAACACATAGACTCTGATGTCGAGGAATGCAACATAGGAACTGAAGACAAACCCAAGGCGATTAAATTGGCTAAGTCACTACCAGAAAACATGAAAAATAAATACATTGACCTATTCAAGGAATTCATTGATGTGTTTGCCTGGAGCTATGAGGACTTAAAAGCCTATGACACAAACATTATATAGCACAAAATACCTTTGAAAGAGGATCATAAGCCCTTCAGACAGAAACTTTGTAGGATAAACCAAAAACAATTGCCTGTAGTGGAAAAAGAAATTAAAAAGATGTATGAGGCAGGTATCATAGTTCCTATGAGGTTCTATGATTGGGTCTCAAACCTAGTGGCTGTGAGAAAGAAAACAAGTGAGATCAGACTGTGTATAGATTTCAGGAAACTTAACAGAGCCTCACTCAAAGACAACTACCCTTTGCCAAAAATGGAACACATTCTTCATAAAGTAGTAGGCTAAAAAAGGATCTCCCTGTTGGATGGTTTTTTAGGATACAACCAAGTTTTAGTACTCCCAAAAGACCAACTCAAGACCGCTTTCACCACTCCATGGGGCACTTTTATGTACGTAAAAATTCCCTTTGGACTGATGAATGCTGGTGCAACCTTCCAAAGAGCAATGGACATAGATTTTTTGGATGAAATAGGACACTTCATTGTCATCTATCTGGATGACATAACAGTCTATTCCAAGACTGAAGAAGAACACCTAAAACATTTAAGAAGAGTGTTTGAAAAATGTAGAAGGTTCGGTCTGTCATTGAATCCTAAAAAGACTGTATTTGGGCTGCAAGAAGGTAATTTTATTGGCCACATCATATCTAATAAGGGGATTAGGATAGACCCACAAAGAGTTGAGGGAATACTAAAAATCACACATCCGAGAAACAACAAAGAGTTACAGTCCTTCATTGGGAAAATTAACTTCTTGAGGATATTTATTCCCAACTTAGCTGAACACCTTAGGAATATGACAAACATGTT
Organism: Pinus albicaulis; assembly: GCA_034641835.2. NCBI lineage: Eukaryota > Viridiplantae > Streptophyta > Pinopsida > Pinales > Pinaceae > Pinus > Pinus albicaulis. Next base: position 292,026,284 of record CM076578.1, read on the forward strand.
AAGGAAAGGTGTAGGAGTTAAATGGACTGTTGAAGCTAAGAAATATTTTGAATCAGTTAAACTTACACTCACCCAGGCTCCTGTCCTAATCAACTCTGATTTCTCAAAAGAATTTCTGATTTTTTCATTTGCCTTTGAGCGTACAGTGGCTGCAGTTCTACTGCAGAAAAACCCAGAGGGAATGGAACAACCCATTTCTTTCTTCAGCAAAGCACTGAGAGATGAACCCTTGAAATACAACAAAATGGAAAAACAGGCCTATGCCTTAGTAAACACCTTGAAAGACTTTAGGGTGTACATACTGCATTCCCACACCATAGCCTATGTGCCAAATATAGTGGTTAAAGACATCTTGTCCCAAGACCCAGATGGGAAGAGGGGAAAATGGATTACTGTGATCTTAGAATATGACCTTGAGATAAAACCCACAAAACTAATCGAAGGTCAGGGTTTAGCTCAGTTAATGGCTGAATCAAATTTACAAGACCTTGACATAAACATGGTAGATGTCTTGGATGAGCAGGAAGGATTGCTTGATCCCACTGTTGAAGAGAAGTTTCAGAACTCTCCATGGTATTCCGACATTCTATATGTGCTTACACATTGTTGGTCTCTCTTTTTTTGACAGTTTGGAAAATCAAAAGACAAGGCAACATCAGAACCAATCTTTAGAGTTCCAGGATCTAGTCCTCCTGTTCTCAGAGAGGGATCTCTCAAATATTTTTTTGCAAAGGTTTATCTTGTTTTCTTTGATTATGGATTTTAGACTAGTTATTTTAAGTACAGACGTTTGTTTGGTTGGGTTGAGTTGATACAGCAGAATATGAAAGGTCTAGGAAAGATATAAAGAAAGAGGAAATATCTGGTTCATTGGGCAATGGAGTCAAAATAAGGTCATGACAAACTCTTCAAGGGATATGGGATATCAAAGGGCAAATCTAACTTGGCCACAGGATCCTTTGTTTTGGAATGAGATGGACATTAATGTTTTGGAAAGAGAAGCTTAATTCTCAACAAAGGGAAATTGAAAACATAACTTAACAATAAAGAGATATTTGATAGACAGGGCTAACCATAAATTCCACAAACATTCTTTAAGCAAATAATGACTTCAAGACAACTTTTAAAATGACATCTAAGATTCGGGGAACTCCCTATTTCCTCAAATATTTTATTTTAAAGGACTTAGAAAACATAAAAGATTCACTGATAGTTGCATTCATAGAAGAGGGAACACCTAAATAACATCTATGCTTGCAACTATAAAGACCTTCAAAACAACTTTTCAAGCAGGGGCAAAGGGTAAGATCAAAACCGACCTCTTTGATTAACTTAAGACAATGGTACTTCAAAGGGAGACTTCAATAACAACTTTCAAGTGATGGAAGACAAGCGGGGAGAACCATAAATCATGTTGAAACCAACTATTTGAGCTATTAAGGAAATAAACAAGCATGAAGACTAAAGAGAAGGTTTAAAGCCTCTAAAATACTTCAGCAGAAGAAAACATAAAACAGTGAAGGGTGAACAGGTCTAAGGTGCTTCCAAGAGTCATTTCTTAGCCTAAAACTTTCAACCTACTGTAGTAAGAGATTATGAAACATAATGAAAACAGGAGAAAACATTTAACAGTTAGAATAATTCACCAACAACCAAGCTCATGAATCTAGTGATAGAGCCTTCTCAGGAACAGGAATGCAACATCATCATCAAGACATCCAAGACTTCAATTTGTTTTTCAACTTCAACAGACTTGTATATTTATTTCCGAGAGTTTCAATGTTTACAACTTGTGATCAAACAACAACCAAAAACCAACCAACGATTCACTCATCTCTGCTGTGGTATATATAGAAAGATGAGGAGGTGAGATCTGAAAAAGATCTCAATTACAATTAATACAGGATTTAAATGGCCCATTGGCCCTTGGGATGCTTAATGAAGAAACAGAAGTGGTGTTCACCGTATTAATTGATTTGCACTCATGATTTTAAGCTGGGTAGGAGTATTTGTTGACCTTTGGGGCACAAATAGTCTGAAGTAACTCTGCAGATATTCTTTGCATTGAAGGCCCTGGCGGAAGTGACTTCTTTGGCTGTGTCGAGGCAAAAATCTGATCCTGATCAATAAATCTAGCTCTTGATTGAATCCTTTGAGGCACAGGTGGCGCTGTGGTGGTTGAGGAATCAATTTGCCTCAGATATGGCGATGGAGGCATTATGTATGATAAACACTTTTAGGTTTTCCTTTTAAGCTGTGTTTTAGGCTGGGAGATTAGGCTTCTGATGGCCGTCTTAGCCGTAATCCCTTCCAATCTGTCCATTAAACTCTCGCTCTGATCCATTTCTACTTTCTGATACTCTTGGTTCAACAGGGGCATGCTGTATCATCAGCTCATGAAACCTTAATGGATATGTCATTTAAAATCCTGTGGTTGATTTCCTTTGACAAATCGAAAGAACGAGAATTGTCACCCTTGTCCTTCGAATCTTCTTCAAACATGGCGAAAAGAACCTTAAACCTGCAAAATACAAAAAAAATTATGAAATCCTGCATTTATATGGGAAAATATGCATCGGAGGGTGTGCGGAGGAAGGGGCGATCAGAGCTGTCGATCGCACTGTGATCGACGGTCGGGAGTGATTGAGAGAAGTCAGCGGCGTGAATAGTTTGACTGGGCAACGGAATCAAGGGACTGAACGTGGGCCGTCGATCTGCAGAGATTGACGGCGGAGATTAATTTTCCGCAGCGCCGGGGCTTGGCTAAACCATATGCAACTTGGTTATAAATTGGGCAGCTTGGATAGGCGATCATCGTTAGATGTACGGGGCCTGATCGGACGACTATCGTTGATTCCGTTGGGCGGTCATGGCCCGACGGATAACGCGCAGGGGATTAAATTTATGTGTTGGTTTTGAAACAGTACAGAGGACGCATGTGAAGAGGTGTGTGGAATCGCTGGGCCTCGGGCCAAAACAACCTTTGCTCGAAGAGTGGTGCGGAATAAACCGTGCTTTTGGAAAAAAGCGCGGGGAAAGGCGGGGTCCACAGGGCAAGTAGTGCTCCGCGCCGTCCGATCTATGGAGTAGATCGATGGTCGAGATAACTTCATAAATTATTTGGGTGGAAAAACTTAGAAATTAATAAAAACCCAATTTTCATAGTTTACCAAGGTTTTTGGTGTTTTCGGGCGGAGGAATTTATTTGGAAAGATAAGCGCCTGATGCTTAAAGCAGTTGGTTCTGGCGCTTAGTTATATGGATGGAGGGATGCTAGGAACTTGGCCTGCGGGGACTCAAGTCTAATGTATAGGAAATATGCATTTCCTATGGTTTTTTAATGGGTTTTTCAAGGGAAATGAAGGTTCTGATAAGGCTAAGAAGGGGTCTTAGACCTTATGGAATGGATTCTGATGAGGGGGAACATGGAGAAATATGAAATTGTGGGGTTTTCATGGGAAATGGAGGAAAAGAAGAGGAGGCTAGCTTTGAGGGGAAGGAAAGGAAAAAGGGGTTTAGCAGCAGCACTTTGGCTTTTAGAAATCAGCAGGATTTCTGAGTTCTGAATGGAAACAATAGTGAATATTAACCAAGGATAGGACATTATCAAAAAGTCTTCAAGTATTAGCGATTTTAATCATGAAATTGTTTCTTGAAGGCTATCCAACATTATTTAGCCACCATCTGATATGACAGAATTTTATGGGTGGCTAACAGTGGCTCCACTTGGGGATGGTGTCCTTTTGAAGGCATCAAGAACCGCAGACTTGTATTCTCTGGGAGGCTGATCAGTTTCCTCATCCATTGGGATATTTCTTCTGCTTTGAAAGATATTTCTTTGCTCTGGAAACCAATTGTCAATCTTTGGAAAACAATGGAACTCTTATCAACAAACTTTCTAACTACCCAATCCTACTGATCTAACATTTTCTCTTCATCAGAGTGCACTTGGATTAGCAAACTCTCTTACAAAATTTTATTCTTTTGAAAGCATAAAAACTAATCTAACTCTACTCCTTATTTCTTCATGGATCCAGATTAAACAGTTGGATCCATATGATTCTCTACCTAATCTACTGTCTGTTGGGATTAAGCTGTCCAACAGGCTTCCATTCTCTAACTTCTATAACATAAATTCAAAAACAGTCAAGTCAAGATTAAGCTTTTTAACTTTCTGTGATCTATGGCATAAAAGCAAGCTGCACATAGATTATTATTTGCAGAAAATAATCAAAAAGGAAGGTTTAAGATCTGAAAGTTTCTCATCATGGCCTTCTCTTTTCTTCACAGCTTTGTTTTTGCTTTTGTTTGAGCTATCTCTTCTTTGATAACTGATTCATATTTTGGGAAAATTAGAACCAGTTTTTCTCTTTCATGACTCAGAAATTGAAACAGTTTTGAGTCATCTCTCTTTGGAGACTTTGGTTCAGATTTTGAATTTGTTTGAACCTTTAATTTCTATCCTAATCTATCTACTGATAAGCCAAGATTAAATAGTTTGGCAAACCAAATCCACTACCCTATCAGCAGAAAATTTAAAACTAATTAGTCAAGATTAGGCCGTTTGACTAACTAGAAGTGTGGTTATCAGGAGTGGCATTTAATCTTGCCACTTTCAGATTTGTTTCTCTTTTTTGGCATGGGGCTTTGCCTTTCTTGTTTTTAACAAACTGCCCTATTTTCTTTCTTTCTATTGTTTTTGTATTTTGATTTTCTTCTAACTTTGAATGCAATGGTTAGGCTATGATATCTACAATGGTAAAACACAAATGCTTTGAAACTTAAGATTCTTGGCAGAAGTAATGCTTGAGCATCCTTCCATTGACAGGACCTCCATATAGGTCTTCTCCATTCATTTCTTTCAAGAAAAATGTATTATGACCCCTCTCAGCATGAATAACATATGGCCCTTTCCACAAGTTCTCAAACTTGCCATGTTTACCCTTTTCTTCTCTCCTTGAATACCATTTAAGAACAACACTTCCGACTTGGAAATTGTTTTCCTTAGTCCTTTTATCAAATTGCTTCTTCATATTTTCTTGGACTAACTGTGTTCTTTCATAAGCCTCTTCTCTGGTCTGCTACAAATGGATTTTTTGGTTGATCCTCCTTTGCATATCATTTTCTTCAACCTGTACTTCTTGAAGGAGCTTCATGACTGGAACTCCTAATGAGGTAGGAAAGATTGCATCCATGCCATAAACTAACTGATAGGGGGACATATTTATTGATTTCTTTGTGGTTAGTCTATCAGCCCATAAGGCATGAACCAGCTTACTGTGCCATGATTTTCTATTTTCTTCCAATAGCTTTTTAATGATATTAATGAGAATCTTGTTGGAGGATTCAGCTAATCCATTCCCTTGGGGATAGTAAGCAGTGGAATGGCCCAGGGTTATATGGTATTTGTGATAGAAATCAACCATGTTTTTGGATTTGAAAGCAGCAGCATTGTCTGTTATGATTTTTCTGGGACAACCAAATCTGGATAGGATATGGGTTTCAAGAAACTTGATAATGACAGAGTCATTAGCATTCTTGGTAGGTATAGCTTCTATCCATTTGATGAAGAAGTCAATGGCTGTGAGGATCCACTTATGTTGAGTTGAGAAAGATGGATGAATTTCTCCAATGAAGTCCAGCCCCCATTGTTGAAAAGGTGCCTCAACTCTGATAGGATGTAGGGGTAAGGGAAGGAGCTTTCTCTTGCCATCAAAGATTTGACACTTATGGCAAGACATGACCAGCTTCTAAGTGTCTGGGAAAAGGGTAGGCCAATAGTAACCTGATCTGAGAATTTTTTTTGCTGTGGCCTTCCAGTAGAGGTGTCCTCCACATTCACCATCATGCAATTCATGCATGATTTTTCCTACATCATCTTCAAGTAAACATTTGAGAAAAATTCCAACAGCATTTTTCCAATATAATACTCCATTTAATATGCAAAAACTCAAAGCTTTTTGTTTCAAGAATCTAGCTTTAGTTTTAGTTAAAGAAGGAGGGGTATTTAAATATAAAAGCACATAAGTAATGTCAGCATACCAAGGAGAGTTCAGAAATGTTTCTTCAATGAAAGGAGCATCAGATTCTTCCACTTCTTCCAACACATCTACCAGATTCATGTCTAATGCTTGGAAGTTAGACTCAGCCATGAGTTTTGCTAATCCTTGCCCTTTTACTAGTTTGGTGGGCCTAATTTCTAAGTCATATTCAAGAATAGTTGCAATCCATTTTCCCCTTTTACCATCAGGGTCCTGACTTAGAATATCCTTGACTACAGTATGTGGAACACAAGCAATTATGTGAGAGTTTAAGATGTAGAACCTAAAGTCTTTTAAAGATTTCACTAATGCTAAGGCTTGCTTCTCCATGATGTTATAATCGAGAGGAGAGTCTCTTAAGGCCTTACTAAATAAGGATATTGGCTGTTATTGTCCTAAATAATTTTTCTGAAGCAAGACTGCAGCTATTGTATGTTCAGATGCAAAAGAAAAAATATAAAAGTCTTTGGTAAAATCAGGACTAATCATGACTGGTGTTTGGGTAAGAGCTTGTTTGACCAGTTCAAATGATTGTTTAGCTGGTAAAGTCCATTTTACACCCACGTTTTTCTTAAGCATGTTTGTAATGTTTTTTAATAGCTCAGCAAGGTTGGGAATAAACCTTCTCAAAAAAATTATCTTTCCAATGAAGGATTGCAATTCTTTGAGGCTTCTAGGATGGCTAATTTGCAATATGCCATCTATCATTGTAGGGTCTATTTTGATTCCTTCTTCTGAAATTATATGACCAAGAAGTTTCCCTTCTTGCAGACCAAAGAGGGTCTTCTTGGGATTTAGTGATAAGCCAAATTTCCTACACTTCTCAAAAACATTTCTTAGGTGAATCAAATGTTCTTCATCAGTTTTCGAGAAAACAGTTATGTCATCAAGGTAAATAATTATAAAATAGCCAATATCTTCAGAGAAGGCTATGTCCATGGCCCTTTGGAAGGTCACCCCTGCGTTCATTAATACGAAAGGCATTTTGACATACATAAAGGTGCCCCAAGGTGTGGTAAAAGTAGTTTTGATTTGATCACTTGGGAACACTAACACCTGATTGTAACCCGAGAAAACATATAAAAGGGATATTCTTCTTGACCCAACTACTCTTTGAAGTATATGGTCCATCTTGGGTAATGGGTAGTTGTCTTTTAGAGAGGCTCTGTTTAAATTTCTGAAGTCAATACAAAGCCTGATTTCCCCTGTTTTCTTTCTAACAGAAACTAAGTTTGATACCCATTCTGAAAATCTAATGGGTACTATGATCCCAACATTGTACATTTTCTCAATTTCTGCCTTAACCAAAGGTAGTAAAAGAGGATTTATTCTCCTTATTTTTTGCTTGAAAGGCTTTTGATTTTCCTTCAAGGGGATTTTATGCTGGATGATGCTGGTATCATATGATTTCAAGTCTTTGTATTCCCAGGCAAACACATCTTTAAACTCTTTGAAAAGCTCTATGTACTGCAATTTTATGTGGGTTGGGAGGGTGCTAGATAGCTTGATCATCCTGGGTTCTGCTAGATTTCCTATGTTATGTTCTTATACATTTGTTTCCACAAGCTCCATTCTGGGTTCTTTAGCTACATCGTTGAGATCAAATAGGTGTTCTAAAGGTGTGAGACCTCTTGGGATCTTATCATTTTTGCATTGTAAGACTTCCAAGTCTTCTTGGTCTTCATTGTTCACTGCCTCTGCTTCAAATGGATTTTCGCAATGATTTATATTAGCAGGATACGTCATTTCATCTTCTGGGATTTGTTCAATATACAAACAGTTGTCTTAATGGCTAGTTTCTGGTGTTGGTATGCTGGAATCATTTTCTGATTTCAAGAAATCATCTATGTGTTTGTCAGATTCAAAAACCTGCCAGTGATCTTCGTTATCAGGCACAGCAGGTCTGTGTTTCACCTTTATACTGAGTTGTTAATTTATTTCAGGTACTTGGAAATTACTGGCCATGAAGGCAAGTTCATTTGCTAGATGATTCAGTGCTCTAGGAATGAAAATGAGTTCATATTTTTAGAAAGTTTTTAGTAGGTCCAGTGCAGCATTTTGATATTCCCTAAGCCTTGGATTCTTGGCTGAGTATTCTACTTTGATTTGTTTGATGATAAGTTCAGAATCTCCTAAGATAGATATCCTTTGGGCTTTTAACTGTTTGAGCAATTGTAAGCCTAGGAGGAGGGCTTCGTACTCAGTGATGTTTTTAGTGCACGAGAAATCTAATTTGTATGAAAAACTCTGATTTGTGTTCTGAATCCAGACACCTACCCCTGCACTAGTTTTATTGCAGGATCCATCGAAATTTACTGCCCAGAGTATGTTTGACTCATTTTCACTTTCTTGTTGCTGTTGATTGTCAATATTTTGAAGTTGATTCGAGGTAAGATTGGATTGTTTTGGTGAATTGATTGGGTCCATGTTTTCTTTACCTTGTTGGGTAATTTCATCTTCGTTACACAAGATAAAGGAGTCTAAACTTGATTGAATATAATAGATTGGAGTGTTGTTTGGTCTGTCCATGTTGCTCACCATGTACTTCATGTGGGATTCCCTGTATAATATTCTGTTTTGATTGAAAATGGGGATGGTGGGATAAGACATGTCCATTTGAAGGCTGCCCTGAAGTTTGGCTCCCCATGATCTTGATAAGAGCATGCCATACTTAGGGGGAATATCAGCTACAACTATGTCCATCACTAGATTTTTGGCAGGGATCTGAGCTAGGTTAACACATAAATCTTTGATTAAACCCAAAAATTTGACTCTGCTTGAGTCAAAAGAATACAAATCTTTGTATGGTTTAGTAATCTCTAAGCCTAGACTTTCCATTACTACTTTGGGCATTAGATTGTGTGAAGCTCCAGAATCTAACATGGCGTTGTGTAGAATTTTATCGTGTATGTTCAAACTAACATAGAAGGGAGGGACTGGTCCTTCTTGATATTTTCCTTCAACCTCTGGGCCAAACAACAACTCAGGCTTATCATCCGTTAAGTTTAAGGTATCAGTATCACTTCCTAAGTTTAAAGCTTTCAAAACTTGGTTTTTGTACACTTCTTGGGTTACTAGTTCAGCTAGGGGGATGGTAATTTTTATCTTAGCAATCTCTCCCTCAAGGCTGAAAGGAATAATTGACTTTTTAATATTTACATCTGTTTTTTCAATTGAATTCTTTTCAGCAACTTTGATTTGCTGAACCTTGCTTGAACGAGTGATAGGAATAGTTTTATTAGGACCACTGGCTGAAGGGCTAGGGGTGCTTTGTTCAACATTTGGCGGGATTCCCTTGTCTTTATTTAAATCTGGTTTTTTGGCCAAAACATTGGTTTTTTCTGCTGTCTTCTTGGGCTGGTTTTCTGCATTTTTCTTGACAACAGTGCTAGTATTCTTATCTTTTGGATTTTCTACACTTCCCTTGCTCCTAAGATTATACTGTTTGTGTACCTCCATGATTTCATTTTCAAAACCCAATCTATAGTCATCAGAATCTTCATAGGTGTTCGTATTCTGATTATTAGAGAAGAAACCTTGTTCTTCCTCAGTGAGAAAACATCATCGCCACTGTCTGATCCAATCAAGTTTACATGTGATTCTTCCAACCTTTCCAACTCCCTGTCTTCCTCATATTGATCTATATAGTTCTGTTGAAAGGGAGGTCTAATTTGTTGGTCACTTTCTTTTTTCTTATCTTGATTGTTATCTCTTCTATAATTCTGATTTCTATTTCTGTTTTGATTGTTTTGAAGTGTAGTCTGGTTTTGATTTGCTTGTGCTTTCTTAATTATGTTCATCTCTTTCATCATTTCTTCCAACATTTTCTCCATTTTTGAGCTTGAAGTAGAGGGAGGGGATTCCTCTCTGAAAGATACTCTCTTTTCAGTTTTCATTCTTGCTCTCTTTTCTATTAATTTGACTTCCACAGAAAGAGCACCCCTTTGCATATCTTCAAGAGTTGCAAAATCTCTTTCTCTCAGTGAATAAGTCATGTCAGAGTCAAATCCTTCAGGAAACTTGTTTAAGGCTGAGCCTTGTGGAGGTTTTAGTTCTGGGGAAAGTGCATTATATACATTGTTAAATCTAGTACAATATGCTTGTACACTTTCCCCAGGATTCCTACGGAGATTGTTGTAATCAGCAAGGACTTGGAGAGGATTCTTCTTTACTTCCCATTTGTTTAGGAATGTTTGATGGAAGGCTTGGAGATCGTTAATACTACGGGGGGCTAAACCTTTAAACCATTTTCTTACTTCTCCCCCTAAGCTCTGAAAAAATAATCTAAGTTTGACAGAATCATCATCAATTTCATTTCGGTCAAAATAGTCATTAATCTTATCCACATGTTGTGATGCAGTTGTAGCATTATTAGCATCATATAATGGAATTTTGGACTGATAGTCCTATGGAAGATTGACTAGTGGTACAGTAAGGGCTAAGGGAGCATACCATGCTGCCATGATATGTGGTGGGGGTGGATTAACAAGTGGTGTATTGACAAGAGGGAAAGTGGGCTAAGGTGTGGTGGTTTGAACAATGGATGTAGGATGAGTAGAAGTGGATGGACCAGGAGTAGACTGCTGAGCTGATCTTGGATGAGAGACACCTAGGATGTGAAGAAAATGTAAATCAGGAGATGTTGTTTCTCTACTGCCAAGATGTTCACTTGTTTCAGGAGATGATAGTGAAGACTCAGAATCTAGTCGTTCTAACTCACTAAATGACCTAGTCCTAAATGGATTAACTAAGTCAGCTTGTGAGTGTTGTAGAGCTGAAATGTTTTCAGGAACTGATTTAGCTCTTGTGGGTGATCTAAAAACAGTTGATAATTTAATCTTAGGAGAATTCCAAAGTATACTTTCTGGGTCATCAACTATCTCAGGTGGGTTGGGGTCAGGATGGGCTCTAGTGTAGATAATTCTAGAAGCCACTATGGTGTGTTTTCAAACCCAGAATAACAAGAAAAGTTCAACCAAGTATGACAATCTTTGAGAGGTTAACTGATCTGTTTACACAAATTTTGATCCTACAATCCTCTAAATAGATTTGGAAAATGTTATAATGGTAAGGGTTCTTTCCAATGGAGTCTTAAGGTCTGCTCAGGATTGTGGAGTCGCCAGGTGGAAAATTGAGAGTGTTTTCAAAAAAGTACATTGTCCACCACAGTGCTTGTGAAACATCCTTTTTCAAGGATATCCCGAAACACAACAAACTCTAACCAGAGATTGACTGGGAGGGCATTCACCAGATATATCACCTCTAAAAGAGGATGAGATCCAGAGGCTATCTAGCCCTTTCCAGACTCTGTCTAAGAGTACAAGGTAAAACACATCAAAGGTAAGTGATATGTGGGAATGAGTGTTTCACTATAAAGTGGAAGTTTTTAGCTCGTGAGGAGGTAAAAGGTTCTATGGTTCACTACCATGTTTATTATGGAGCCAAACTTGAAATATTTTTGGGTTTTTCTGAGTTTATTTTGGTTTTATAGGTTAAGAGAGTGTTCTAAGTCTGATTTTGCACTTAGGTAAGGTGTTCAAACAAACAGAGTTTCTCTTATGGCTTGGTAACTGGTTCCTTCAAGGTTTGATAAGGATTAAAAGGAATCCTAAGGGTTACTTAGTTTGTCACTGATTCAATCAAGTCTTATCATGATTTCCATTATGTTAGGCAGTGCTTGAAGAAAGTTACTTATGTTATACTGGACCTAAAGGTTTTAAGAAAGGTTTTGAAACCTCTAATTCTTAGTAGGGTCCCACCATGATCGCCATTATGTTGGTCTCCCGTGTTTTGATAGTTTCGCAAATCAAAAGACAAGGAAACATCAGAACCAATGTTTAGAGTTCCAGGATCTAGTCCTCCTGTTCTCAGAGAGGGATCTCTCAAATATTTGTTTGCAAAGGTTTATCTTGTTTGCTTTGATTATGGATTTTAGACTAGTTATTTTAAGTACAGATGTTTGTTTGGTTGGGTTGAGTCGATACAGCAGAATATGAAAGGTCTAGGAAAGATAGACAGAAAGAGGAAATATCTAGTTCATTGGGCAATGGAGTCAAAATAAGGTCATGAAAAACTCTTCAAGGGATATGGGATATCAAAGGGAAAATCTAACTTGAAAGAGAAGCTTAATTCTCAACAAAGGGAATTTGAAAACATAACTTAACAATAAAGAGATATTTGATAGACAGGGCTAACCATAAATTCCACAAACATTCTTTAAGAAAATAATGACTTCAAGACAACTTTTAAAATGAAATGTAAGATTCGAGGAACTCCCTATTTCCTCAAAGATTTTATTTTAAAGGACTTAGAAAACATAAAATATTCACTGATAGCTGCATTCATAGAAGAGGGAACACCTAAATAACATCTATGCTTGCAACTATAAAGACCTTCAAAACAACTGTTCAAGCAGGGGCAAAGGGTAAGATCAAAACCGACCTCTTTGATTAACTTAAGACAATGGTACTTCAAAGGGAGACTTCAATAACGGCTTTCAAGTGATGGCAGACAAGCAGGGAGAACCATAAATCATGCTGAAACCAACTATTTGAGCTATTAAGGAAATAAACAAGCATGAAGACTAAAGAGAAGGTTTAGAGCCTCTAAAATACTTCAGCAGAAGAAAACATAAAACAGTGAAGGGTGAACAGGTCTAAGGTGCTTCCAGGAGTCATTTCTTAGCCTAAAAATTTCAGCCTACTATAGTAAGAGATTATGAAACATAATGAAAACAGGAGAAAACATTAAACAGTTAGAATACTTCACCAACAACCAAGCTCATGAATCCAGTGATAAAGCCTTCTCAGGAATAGGGATGCAACAACATCATCAAGACATCCAAGACTTCAATTTGTTTTTCAACTTCAATAGACTTGTATATTTATTTTCGAGAGTTTCAATGTTACAACTTGTGATCAAACAACAACCAACAACCAACCAACAACTCACTTATCTCTGCTGTGGTATATATAGAAAGATGAGGAGGTGAGATCTGAAAAAGATCTCAATTACAATTAATACAGGATTTAAATGGCCCATTGGCCCTTGGGATGCTCAATGAAGAAACAGAAGAGGTGTTCACCGTACTAATTTATTCACACTTATGATTTAAGTTGGGTAGGAGTATTTTTTGACCTTTGAGGCACAGGTAGTCCGAAGTAACTTTGCAGATATTCTTTGCATTGAAGGCCCTGGCGGAAGTGACTTCTTTGGCTATGTCGAGGCAAAAATCTGATCCTGATCAATAAATATATCTCTTGATTGAATCCTTTGAGGCACAGGTGGCACTGTGGTGGTTGAGGAATCAATTTGCCTCAGATATGGCGGTGGAGGCATTATGTCTGATAAACACTTTTAAGTTTTCCTTTTAAGCTGTGTTTTAGGCTGGGAGATTAGGGTTCTGATGGCCGTCTTAGCTGTAATCCCTTCCAATCTGTCCATTAAACTCTCGCTCTGATCCATTTCTGCTTTCTGATACTCTTGTTTCAACAGGGGCATGATGTATCATCGGCTCATGAAACCTTAATGGATATGTGATTTAACATCCTGTGGTTGATTTCCTTTGACAAATCGAAAGAACGAGAGTCGTCACCCTCGTCCTTCGAATCTTCTTCATACATGGAGAAAAGAACCTTAAACCTGCAAAATACAAAGAAAAATATGAAATCCTGCGTTTATATGGGCAAATTTGCATCGGAGGGTGTGCGGAGGAAGGGGCGATCGGAGCCGTCGATCGCACTGTGATTGACGGTCGGGAGTGATTGAGAGAAGTCAGCGGCATGAATAGTTTGACTTGGCAACGGAATCAAGGGACTGAACGTGGGCTGTCGATCTGCAGAGATCAACGACGGAGATTAATTTTCCGCAGCACCGGGGCCTAGCTAAACCATATGCAACTTGGTTAAAAATTGGGCAGCTTGGATAGGCGATCATCGTTTGATGTGCGTGGCCTGATCGGACGACTATCGTTGATTCTGCTGGGCGGTCATGGCTCGACGGATAACGCGCGGGGGATTAACTTTGTGCGGTAGTTTTGAAACAGTACAGAGGATGCGTGTCAAGAGGTGTGTGGAATCGTTGGGCCTCGAGCCAAAATAGCCTTTGCCCGAAGAGTGGTGCGGAATAAATCGTGGTTTTGGAAAACAGCGCGGGGAAAGGTGGGGTCCACAGGGCAAGTAGCACTCCGCACCGTCCGATCTGTGGATCAGATCGATGGTCGAGATAACTTCATAAATTATTTGGGCGGAAAACCTTAGAAATTAATAAAAACCGGATTTTCATAGTTTACCAAGGTTTTTGGTGTTTTTGGGTGGAGGAATTGCTTTGGAAAGATAAGCGCCTGATGCTTAAAGCAGTTGGTTCTGGCGCTCAGTTATATGGATGGAGCGATTCTAGGAACTTGGCCCGCGGGGGCTCAAGTCTAATGTATAGGAAATATGCATTTCCTATGGTTTTTTAATGGGTTTTTCAAGGGAAATGAAGGTTCCGATAAGGCTAAGAAGGGGTCTTAGACCTTATGGAATGGATTCTGATGAGGGGGAACAGGGAGAAATATGAAATTGTGGGGTTTTCATGGGAAATGGAGGAAAATAAGAGGAGGTTAGCTTTGAGGGGAAGGAAACGAAAAAGGGGTTTAGCAGCAGCACTTTGGCTTTTAGAAATCAGCAGGATTTCTGAGTTCTGAATGGAAACAGTAGTGAATATTAAACAAGGATAGAAAATTATCAAAAAGTCTTCAAGTATCAGCAATTTTAATCATGAAATTGTTTCTTGAAGGCTATCCAACATTATTTAGCCACCATATGATATGACAGAATTTTATGGGTGGCTAACACACACCTCAATGCCCCTCATGAACTGTCAAAGACCAAGGCTAGATTTGTAAAACTAAAGGCCAGAAACTATTGCATACTGAATGAAAGCTTATACTGGAAAAATAAAAATGGCCTATTGCTTAAATGTTTGCCTGAAACTGAAGCGGGGAGAATTAAACAAGAATTCCATGTAGGGGATTGTGGAGGCCACCTGAACTAGAAGGCCACGTTTAAAAAAATACTCAGAGCTGGATACTATTGGCCTACACTCTTCAATGACATACATAAGATGGTAATTTCCTGTCACAAATGCCAGATTTTTGAAGGCAAAAGAAAACTCCTACCTCTACCTCTACAACCCATCACTGTTGAAGGTCCATTTATGCAATGGGGTCTAGATTTCATAGGAGAAATTCATCCTTATTCTTCTGCACAACACAAATGGATCTTAATAGCCACAAAATACTTCACTAAGTGGATAGAGGCCATACCTACTAGGAATGCCACATATTCAGTCATCATTAAGTTCTTGGAAGGTCATATCCTCTCTCGGTTTGGTTGCCCAAGAAAAATAATCACTGATAATGCTGCTACTTTTGGATCCAAGAAGATGGTTTATTTTTGTCACAGGTATTGAATAGAACTTTGTCATTCAACTGCCTATTACTCCCAAGGTAATGGCTTAGCTGAATCATAAAACAAGAGCCTGGTGACTATCATCAAAAAGCTGCTGGAAGAGAATAAAAATTCATGGCATAACAAGATATTACATGCCCTGTGGGCTGGCAGACTTACAACAAATAAATCCATTGGCATGTCACCATACCATATTGTCTATGGAACAGAGGCAGTGTTTCTTACCAGCCTTGGAGATTAAACTGGTCCAAGAAATTCAGACAGAAGAAGACAGCATGGTGAGAAGGATAAACTAAAAAATTCATCTCCAGCAAACAAGGGAGGAGGTCTATAACAGAGCTGTGAAGGTTCAGGAAAATATAAAGAAGTTATTTGATAAAAGAACCAAAGCTTCTGACTTCAAAATTGGAGATAAAGTTCTGAAGTGGGACTCAAGGAGAGAGGACAAAGGAAAGAACGACAAGTTTGACAGTTTGTGGCAGGGTCCATACATCATCCAGGCCACTGTGGGTCCAAATGCCTTTTTTCTACAAGAACCAGATGGTACAGAGCTATTTGGGGGTCTTGTCAATGGCAGGATGCTCAAACACTACTTTTGCTGATTTCCAATTTCTGGTTTTCATTCCCATTGTAAATACCATTGATGTGTTATGTTTTCAAGAAAAAGAGAAAATGTTCCAAGAAATAGAGAGAAAGGAGAGGTTTAGAAATGCTCAAAACATGAACCTCTAAGGTGCAAAGGGTTGTCTCTAACAAGATCAAAATCTGAGCCAGCAAAGAAGAAAAGGATAAGCTCTAACATGCCCAAAACCAGAGCTGAAATGAAGAAGAGAAAGTGACTCTAACAAGCTCAAAACTTGAGTCACAAAGAAAGAAGGATGTTTCAAAACTTCAGATTTCAAGCCTTCAAGTTTTTGTCTTCAGTTTTCTACAAGTTTCTATCCATGTGCAACTATATTTATGCCCTGGACCCATAGCAAACTAGACTATCTAATCCTAGTTTGATTGTTTTTAAATTTCTGTTGTAGATTGTAGAGAAGAAATCTGCTAGACAGTCTAATCCCAGCAGATATTAGACTAGGTAGAGAAACATATGAGGCCAACAGTTTAATCTGGTCTCATGAAAAAATAAGGGTATAAATAGAATAGGTTTATTTTATTGTTTGTGAAAAATAAATGATGTAAAGGGTCTGCTAGTCCAAATGCACCCTAGAAGAAAAAATTTTAGGACTATAGTATGGGTAGGTAGTTGTTTGGGAGAACTTTTCTATTGATATGATGTCTTCATGCTTTGTGGCAGCTGATCCAAGAAAGAAAATGAATGAGTCAAGTACCAGGCATCTGGCCTACACCAAAGGTCATGTTCTAAATCCTTAACTCCTTCAAGAAGAATCCATCCCCATGTGTAGCCACTATTAGCCCCCTATAAATTCCTTGACAAGCAAGCAGGGGGCTAATCTGTTTTATAAGCCTTCAAGGAATGCATTTCTCCTGAAAACACATCATCCTTGAAAGCTCCTCCATGCTCTCTGCCTTTGATTATTTCCCTCTGCTGTTCTTAAATCAATAAGCCCCACTGATTGTGAAAAATTGTGCTCCAAAAGGCCTTCATTTTCCCTTTGTATCCCTGCAGAATTCCCCATTTCAACCTTTTTCCCTTTGTCAAAATTCCCCTTTTTACCCCAGAAATCCCTCTCCAAATCCATTAAGACCACCCAATTTTCCCTTAAATCCTACACACACCCCTTGTTTGGTCTAATTTCCCCTTTTTCCTCTATCGCTACCCTTTCCTAGCCTCAAATTTCATTAAAAAGGGCCGAAAACCCATATTTTAACATATATGACAGGTCTAGCCCCCTTCGGCTAGCCCCCAGAACCGTTTCCCCCCCCACATGGCCCAGCGCTAGAACCAAGCGCTAGCCTAGAGAGCACTTAGCATGTTTGGATATCTGGAGCGCTGCCCACCGTCGATCTGTATAGATCGGACGGCCTTCGCAGGTTGGCGTCGCGCCCATGGCCCACTCCGTTCGCCCCACCGATCGCATCACAACTGTCAATTTAACCCGTGGATCGATGGTCTGTATTTCACCCAATCCGGTGGTCCTTGTGCCCGCGCCCTGTTCAAAACCATCGATTTCCATTGCATCGCTTTCAGAGGGCGGGCGGTACTTTTCATTTCGCAATGATTCCACTCACCACAGGACACGTGGCACTAAGCACTGTTTGAAAACCGCCCCTCATCACGCGTTAAAGTTCAGTGTTTGAACTGGCATGATATTTTTGTGCACCATCCGATCTGAAGCAGTTAATCCAACGATGATCGCGCCATGAAGTTGAACGGGGGATAATCCAAGGCAAATAGACCCCTGGCCCACCATCCGTCGCCCTCCGACGCATTCTCGACCATCGATCTCCTCCTGAGATCGGACAGTCCAGATTAACTGCATGTCCTGCCATTGACTGGGTCCTGCCACATCACCATTCCATGTGTTTTTGTCGCATTTTCATCGGCCCCCCTATATATTTCATTCAAAGGCCAAAATGTCAAATTTTCACATTCTGCCAACTTTCGCCATGACCATCTTCCACTGTTCGCTATGTTTTCCGCCATCAACCTGCAACTGTTCTTCCATTTCACCAGTCTGCATTTCCATCCTCATTATCCCCGCTGCATCCACCCTCCCCGTGCATAGTTTTCTTAACATGATTGCGTATTTTGCAGGGTTACAGGCGGTGGGAAACTACCATGATTCACATTCTCTGTTACAGTGACAGAGAACACAGGGAAGACGATGTGTAGAGATCGAAATCATGAGGAAGGGCCTGGGAAGCTGTTATGACATGAATTTCATTAAAGGAACAGGGTTAAACTCTGTAAAAACCTGCCTAGAGCCATTAAAGCGCAGATTTCGCATATAGTGACAATCACGGAGCAAGAGAGAGTATCAAGAAAAAAGTAAATAATTTAAGGCTTGTAAGTGGATATTTTGAGCCTTAATCCAATAATTTAGAGGCAGGTTTTAGATCAAAGACCCCATGGATTTCTCAGAAGGTCCAATGCACAGAAAACCATATCACAAGTGTTACACCATTTTTTGGTCATCTAACCTATTATCATTAGATGGACCTAAGTACACCATGTAAGACCAATTTTACCCTAAGTAAAATTGCCTTCACTATGTTAAATAACTTAATAAACCACATTTATTAGGTTGTTTATGGTCTAAACAGGAAACCCCAAAAGGAAATATTAAAGAAACCTATATTTGTTTGATTTTTCTCATGGAATAATTAATTAAACCATAATTTAATTATTATTCCCAGTCATGTTTAACCCAAAAACAAAGAAATTAATTAGATAAACCTTTATTTATCTTATTATTTTCTAGGAATAATTATTTAAATCTTATTTAGATAATATTCTTTGTTAAATATGACCAAATCACCCACAAATAATTAAATAAATCATTATTTATTTGATTATCTTTCAACCACTTCCTTAAATAATTAAATAAATCATTATTTATTTGATTATCTTCCAACCACTTCCTTAAAAACATAAATAAATCATTTATTTATTTATTTTTGACTAATCAAGGGATTTGACCCAAGTCAAATACCTTTTCCCTCCAACAAATATAATAAAATATTCCATAAAAGGTGGATCTAGATTTGGTTAACATTATTTTAATCATGCACCAAGATCTAGAATGACCCAATATTTTGTTATAAATAGGAGGGTTTTTTCCCATCATTCTTCACCTTTTGTTTCCTATTAGATCACTCTGGATCTATACACTTGGTCCCATTTTTCCATCATTTACTGTGTGAGCTCCCATTGAGCTCTATTCTTTGCATTGGGTTTTCTACACCAACAAGAGAGAGAAATCTTAGATCTGAAGTGCTGAGGACTTCCAAGAACCCATCCCACTGAGGAGAATTGGATACGCCTTCTTGTTTTCCTCCCAGGTGCCCGATTAATATAAAAATTCTTTCAAAAATTGTTCTTGTCTTGTCTATTGGTATATGGAGAAAACCCTTGTTTTTACTGCTTAATGTCTTTTCATGCATAGATCTGGTGTTTTGCAGCTCTTTTCTTGTCTAACTAACCGCAAATCTAAAGATATTGGCAGCCACTTTTGTTGTTAGGGCTATTAGTTATGTGTAGCTAAAGTGGTCCTTTTTCGTACACTTCGACAAAGGATTCATACTAACAAATGGTGACTCCACACAGGTTTTAAATTACGACCGCTGTCGTTTTTCATATTCCTGCATATCCAGCTACTTCAGACCCTAGGGTTTCTTTTCAGCTGTTTATTTTTCCTATTTTTATGTTGTTTTTCTCACATACAACCCTAAAACGTTAAAATTTTTAACTTCCACGTGTTTCTGGCCCTATTGCGCAAGTGACCGATATCAGCCGCAACTGAGACGACAACTTTTCCGAAAATCTACCACCGAGACATCCGGAGAAGGGGGTCGCACTTTGTTGGGTGTGGAGCCTGATTATCTTGTTTACTTTGTATCATAGCTTTGGACCCCTGTACCTTAAAAGGGGCGGCAACACCGCCCGAAATTTAATCACTGCCGTGGGGGGTCCAGGGGGGGCGGCAGCGCTTTTCGGAGCCCCCCCTTGGCGGGGGTTCGGGGGCAGCGCCCCCGAAGCTAAAAATAGATGTAAAATTGCCTTGTAAAAGTATAGTAATTTCTAGTCAATCTGAGCCGTTCATTAGGCAAATGATCTGACGGTAGAAGTTATGTTTAGATTAGGGTTTTTTTCCCTAGAAGGCAACCCCCTTGTATATATGAGGGGCATTGTATTGTGGCTGTGTATTATGAGTGTATTCTCGGAGCGGGAAATAGAGAGGGATACTGTGAGAGAGAACAGAGGATATTACAGCGGATTTGCTGTAGGTTTTGTCTCTTCATTTTGTTGGATAATATAAAGGAAGGACTGGTTGTTCGGAGTGAACGTAGCCCAAACTGGGTGAACCACGTATATCTGTGTCTCTCTGGTTTTATGTGTTTTGTGTGCTTGTATTTTCCGCATATTTTATGTGTTTCATTGCTCTGTAATACTTAATTTTCTAACAACTGGTATCAGAGCCGAAGGTATATTTGGCTGATAAACTCGCAGGAAGAAAGGGTTCCTGGTTCGAGTGGGAGCAATGGCGGACGATGGTAAGTTTAGGGTCGAGAAATTTAATGCCCAAAACTTTGCGCTGTGGAAGATGCAGATGGAAGATTATCTATATCAGAAAGATATGTACCTACCATTGAGCAGAAAAACAAAGAAGCCGGCGACCATGACAGACGCGGAATGGAACATTCTCAATAGAAAGGCACTCGGAACAGTACGGTTGTGTCTTGCGGCGTCAGTCGCCTTCAATATTTTGAAGGAAACAACAACAGAGGGTTTGATGCAGACGTTGGCGAAACTATATGAAAAACCCTCGGCCTCAAACAAGGTATTTCTTATGAAACGACTATTTAATATGAAGATGTCGAAAGGTGGATCTATTGCAGACCATTTAAATGAATTTAATACAGTTACCAGTCAGTTAAGTTCTGTAGGGGTAAACTTTGATGATGAAGTTAGAGCTCTGTTATTCTTGTGCTCATTTCCACAGAGTTGGAATGGTTTAGTAATGGCCATTAGTAACTCTGTCTCTGGATCTAGTACTTTAAAGTTTGATGATGTTGTTGGTGCTATCCTTAGCGAGGAAATGCGACGGAAAAGCTCCGGTGAGACATCAGGTAATGCTTTGAGTGCAGAGTCTAGGGGAAGAAGAATGGAAAGAGGAAAGAGCTCGGGATATCGCAATAAATCAAGGAAAGGCAGATCCAAGTCCAGATCGGGGATAGTGTGCTGGAATTGCGGACAGAAAGGACACCTAAAGAAAGACTGTAGATCTCGGAAGGGAAAAGAAGGAGACACACAACAACAAAACAATCATGAAGCAAATGTGACAAGTGATGTGTTACAAGATGATTTGATTCTTTCTTTCGAAAATGTTACTGATTCTTGGGTTGTAGATTCAGGGGCTTCATTCCATGCCACACCTGATAAGAAATATTTTCATGACTATGTTCAAGGAGATTTTGGACAAGTTCGTTTGGGTGATGATAAACCCCGTAAAATTGTTGGAATGGGTAAAGTTCTTGTAAAACAACAGAATGGAAACCAATGGCTACTAAAGGAGGTAAGGCATGTTCCAGATCTGAAGAAAAATCTGATTTCAACAGGGCAGTTAGGTGGTGAAGGTTGTGTGACAACTTTCACAGATAAAACTTGGAAGGTCACCAAAGGAGCCTTGGTAATAGCAAAAGGCGAAAAGGTTGGTACATTATATTTATGCAATGGTATTTCTAACTCTGTTAATGCTTTAACTTCCAAAGGAGCAGATGCAGCATTATGGCATCATAGGCTCGGACACATGAGTGAGAAGGGAATGAATATTCTTCACTCAAGAAATTTGTTGCTAGGTTTGAAGAATGTTGATTTGGATTTCTGTGAGAATTGCATTTATGGAAAACAAAAGAGAGTCAGATTTCTCAGAGTTGGGAAAGAAAAGAAGAGCGAAAAATTGGAGCTTGTGCATACAGATGCATGGGGACCTGCTCAGGTATCATCTCTCGGTGGCTCTCGTTATTATGTTAATTTTATTGATGATGCAACTAGAAAAACATGGATTTATTGTATTCAGAATAAATCTGATGTATTTGATACTTTCAAGAAATGGAAAGCTTTGGTTGAGATTGAGACAGGAAAGAAGTTGAAGTGTCTCAGATCAGACAATGGAGGTGAGTATTGCAGCAAAGAGTTTGATAGGTACTGTTCAGAGCAAGGAATTCGTAGAGAGAAGACAGTTCCAAGAACACCACAAGAAAATGGTGTGTCAGAAAGGATGAACAGAACAATCATGGAGCGTGCAAGGTGCATGAGATTGCATGCAGGATTGCCTTTACAATTTTGGGCAGATGCTGTAGATACTGTTGTTTATCTAATAAAAAGAGGGCCTTCAAGTTCCTTGGATGGTGGTATTCCAGAGGAAGCATGGACAGGTAAAAAGGTAAACTACTCTTTTTTAAAGCCTTTTGGTTGTGAGGCCTTTGTCCATACTAATAAAGAAAACAGAACAAAGCTTGAGGCAAAATCAAAGAAATGTACCTTTATTAGATATGGTGCTAATGATTTTGGTTATCGCTTATATGATTATGAAAATCACAAAATAATTAGGAGCAGAGATGTAATATTCAATGAAAAGGTCTTGTATAAGAATCAGTTGTAGGAAAAGAAACAAGAAAAAGAAAGCAAGGAATACATGGTTCTTGATGAGATAACTGAAAAAGTAAAGGTGCCTGAAGATAATAATAATCAACAACCACAGCAGCAGTAACCACCACAATAGCAACAGGCACCTCAAACACCTGAAAGTGGTGTTAGAAGATCTACCAGGATAAGTAGACCCCCTGAACGATACTCTCCTTCATTATATTATTTATTGTTGACTGATTCTGGTGAACCTGAATGTTATGAAGAAGCAACGCAGGTTGAAAGCAGGAAGAAGTGGGAGCTAGCCATGGAAGAAGAGATGGACTCCTTAATGCATAACCAGACTTGGGACTTAGTCAGGTTGCCTGCAGGTAAAACTACATTGCAGAATAAATTGGTTTACAGGCTGAAGGAAGAAGATGGAGGAAAACAGAGGTACAAAGCTAGACTTGTGGTGAAGGGGTTTTCACAGAAGAAAGGTATTGATTTTGATGAAATATTTTCTCTTGTTGTTAAAATGAATTCAATCAGAACTATTTTAAGTCTTGTAGCAGCGGAAGATTTACATCTTGAACAGTTAGATGTAAAGACAACATTTCTCCATGGAGATTTGGAGGAAGAGATATGCATGCAGCAACCAGAAGGATATGAGGTAAAAGGGAAAGAAAAATTGGTGTGCAGGTTAAAGAAGAGCTTGTATGGCTTAAAGAAGGCTCCAAGGCAGTGGTATCTAAAATTTGACAAGTTTATGTCTGAACAAGGTTATACTAGATGTCACTCCGATCATTGTGTTTATTTGAAAAGGAAAAATGATGGCAGCTATATTATATTGTTATTGTATGTAGATGACATGCTTGTTGCAGGGTCTAACATGCAGGAAATAAATGTGCTCAAAAGAAAATTGGAAAATTCATTTGCAATGAAGGATTTGGGAGCTGCAAAACAAATCCTTGGTATGAGGATAACTAGAGACAGAAAAAATCGCAAATTAACACTGTCTCAGAATGAGTACATAGAAAAGGTGTTGAAAAGATTTAATATGCAGAATGCAAAACCAGTTAGTACACCTTTTGCTAGCCATTTCAAACTTAGTAAGGAGATGTGCCCAAAGACCTAAGAAGACATGGATTATATGTCTAAAGTTCCATATGCATCAGCAGTTGGAAGTTTAATGTATGCAATGGTCTGCACAAGGCCTGATATTGCACATGCAGTGGGAGTTGTAAGCATGTATATGAACAATCCAGGAAAAGAACATTGGATGGCAGTAAAATGGATTCTCAGATATTTGAGAGGTACCACAAATCAAGCATTATGCTTTGGTGGTTCAAACATTGCTCTACAAGGATATGTTGATGCAGATATGGCAGGTGACAGAGATAACAGGAGGAGCACTACAGGATATGTATTTACTGTAGGTGGAACAGCTGTCAGTTGGGTTTCAAAATCCAAAGTGTTGTTGCACTTTCAACAACAGAAGCCGAGTATGTTGCTGCTACAGAGGCTAGTAAAGAAATGATTTGGTTACAAAGGTTTATGGATGAATTGGGTAAGAATCATGATATGGGCACACTATACAGTGATAGCCAAAGTGCTATTCATCTTGCAAAGAACTCAACATTTCATTCCAGGACTAAACACATACATCTCAAGTACCATTTCATACGGTCAGTATTGGAAGATGAAGAGTTGAAGCTGGAAAAGATACACACTAGCCAGAATCCTGCAGATATGCTAACAAAATTTGTAACCAGGGAGAAACTGAGAACATGCTCAGTTTCAATTGGTCTTCAAGGATGACGATGAAGATGAGGAACAGCCATGTCCAAAGAGGAGTCATTGTCCAGCAAATGAAGCAGCGGTGGAGTTGCTACAATCAGTCTCCAAGTGGGAGATTGTTGGGTGTGGAGCCCGATTATCTTGTTTATCTTGTATCACAACGTTGGACCCTCGTACGAAAGTGCGGGCGCAACGCCGCCCCCCCCCAATCACCGCCGTGGGGGTCCAGGGGGGGGCGGCGCGTTTTCGAGCCCTTCGGCGGGGGTTCGAGGCGCCGCCCCCCGAAGCTAAAAATATATGTAAAATTGCCTTGTAAAAGTATAGTAATTTCTATACATGGCTGTGCGCGCGCCTTCCTGCGCATTTTCCATGACCTAGCGCCGTTTGCTGGTCTCCTTTGCTGCGCGAGGCCTCAGGCCTCTGGCCTTCCATGGCCTCTCCGTCCACTGCCACGGAGGGCCCTTTCGTTCAGACCAATGCTGATGCAGGTAACCTGTCTGCTGAGGACGCATTTTCTGCCTTAATCAAATCTCTTCATCCACAACGAACTCGTCCTGCTCTGTCCAAATTTGTTAAGAAACTAGATGGGCTGCAAGAAGTCGACCTTCCTCCTACGTTGCCCCGAATGGCTGCTCTCTCCTTAGCAGAGCGGGGGCTCATCGGTCAGTCACAGGCCTATGGCCCTCCCCAAAAACTGTTCAAAGATGGATCGAAAGAAACTGGGCAGACAAAGTTCATGGCAAAATCTCCATTCATTTCTGTGGGAAAGGTTATTACACTTTCCACTTCGAATCCAGAGCAGACAAGGATCTAATCTTCAGAAATGGGCCGTATTTCATGGACTCGCGTGGTCTGTATCTGAACAAATGGACTCCAGACTTCGATCCCGAGCTGGATGTCCCTAATGCTGTTCCCGTCTGGGTTCGTCTTCCGCATCTCCCGCTCCACTGCTGGGGAGATGACTCGGTTCGAGCCATCGGCAATGCTGTTGGCAAATACATTGATCGGTGTGAGCCAAAGGAAAATATGCAGGCATGTGCACGGATATGCGTTGAAGTTGACCCCGGCAAGGGCCTCCCAGAAGCAATCAAACTGAAGGTGGACGATTGGACGCATATTCAGCAACTAGACTACGAACAAATCCCCTTCAAATGCAAGGTATGTCACGAGTACGGCCATTTTGCCAATCGTTGTTCTAAAGTTGTTAATGTTGAATCTGCTCAACCAGAAGATCAATGGGAAACTGTCAAGAAAAAGAAGACTGCCCCTGGGTTAAAAGCAACCTCTGAAGAAGCTCCTCCCAAATCCGCCCCTACCAAGCCTATTCCCCCTTCAGCTCCGCCCAAAGCCCCCTCCTCAGCTGTCCCTTCCCCCTCCTCTCCTATTGGTCTATCCATCCACCCCACCTCGGGACCTTCCTCCGACTCTCCCCTGATATCTTCAAATCCTTTTGGTGCCCTCTCTCTCCCGGACAATGACCCCTTGATCACCCTTGAAAATGACCCTCCCATCCCTCTCTCCCTTTCCCAATCCTCCCCCTCTCTTTCCCTTGACCCCCCTCCACCCCGAGCTACTAGAAGCATCTCGAAAGAGCACAGAACCAATCAAGAATCCCAAAAAAAAGGACCTGGTAGGAAATCAAGTAAACAGCAAAGGAACGAAAATGCACAAAAAGACATCGCCATGGGAACTCAAACTCCCATAGAAACTTATATATTGGGGCAAAACAGCAAAGAAACAACACAAAAGGAGCAAGGGGGACGAGCATCCCTCCGAAACCCAAATACTCAATGATTAAAGTTATATCATGGAACTGTAGGGGACTAGGGCACCCCTCAAAAATTGCTGCCCTGAAAGACCTCACAGATCATGAGAAGCCAGGAATTATAATGATTCAGGAAACAAAGCAAAGACTGCAAGAGATGACAAGAATTAAAGAACAGTTCAGGCATTATGAAGGACAAATAAGTGAAGCAAGAGGAGCTTCTGGAGGTATCTTCACAATGTGGAATAAAAAAATTTGGAAATGCACCTCCAAAACTATCAATCCACATTGGATCAAAGTCACACTTGAAAAACATGCTGAGGACAAGCAAATAGTCATTTATAACATCTACGCTCCGAACCACTTCAGAGATAAAGATCAATGCTGGGCCACACTACAAGAAGACATACAAGTTGAAGACAATAGAAATATCATAGTAGGGGGAGATTTAAATCTTATACTACACTCCAATGAAAAAAGAGGAGGCATTTTCTCACATGACCCTTATAGAGAAAAGCTGGAAAACATCATGCAAGAGTGTGATTTGGTAGATATAATCCCAAAAAACAGGAGGTACACTTGGAACAATCGCAGGCTGGGAAAAGACAACATTCTGGAGCGTCTTGACAGAATTTTAGTAAATACTTCCTTCCTTTCTGAGTTTTCTACTGCTCATGCTGATATTCTGCCATATTCAGCCTCTGATCACTACCCCATTAGCATTGTTCTTGAAGCCCACTGTCCTTTGGGGCCTTTGCCTTTCAAATACAACTCTCTTTGGCGTAACAATTTTACTGTGGATCAGATTGTCCAAACGGCTTGGCATCAACACATTGAAGGATCACCGGGATACATTTGGGAATGCAAGCTGAAAAATACAAAACACGCCCTGAAGAACTGGGTGAAGCAGCACTACAAAGAACCAGAAGATGTCAAAGCTGATCTAAAAAATAAATTGCAAGAAACTCATAGGAAAATCGAGGAAAATGGGCTGTCCCAAGAGGACAAAGCTTTAGAAAGTGATATATATTATCAGCTGTACCGGGTTAATAGAGAAGAAGAGCAGAAATGGAGAATTAAGTCAAGGCAGCTTTGGCTTCATGGAGGAGACAAAAACACAGCATTCTTCCATAAGCAAGCAGCTGTCCGGAAAGTTAGAAACAATGTCACCATGATCAACAATGGGGAAGGCTGCCCCCAAACAACCCAAGAAGCTATCCAACAAACTGCCTCAGCATATTACACCACTCTCCTAACAGAGACAAAGGAAACTGAGAATTATTCCGACCTCCTGCAGCATATACCCAAAGGTATCAATGAAGAAATTAATGCAGATTTGGCTAAGGAGATCAGTGAAGAAGAAATACTTGATGCTATCTGGGCTCTTCAGCCAGATAAAGCACCAGGTCTAGATGACTTCCCCATCTGTTTCTATAGAACTTACTGGGGACTAATTAAAAAAGATCTTGTCAAAATGATAAGATGGGTCCAAAGGAAATGCAAAATTGGCGGATTCACTAATGCTACTCATCTTGCCCTCATCCCCAAAGAAAATCGACCTTTGACCTTCTCTCGTTTTCGCCCAATTTCTTTGTGTAACTCATCTTATAAAATCTTGACAAAAATCTTGGCCACTCGCCTAAAACCCATCCTCCCCAATATCATATCTGAAAATCAAGGGGGCTTTAAGGCCAATAGACAAATCTCGGACTCCATCCTTCTCGTCCAAGAGGCTATTCACTCTAGTCAAACTCGAAATGAGAAAGGCTTCATCCTTAAATTAGACTCAGCCAATGCTTTCGACCGTGTCAGACATTCCTTCCTTTTTGTTGTGCTTGAAAAAATGGGATTTGCCGAATCCTTTATTAGCCTCATTAAAGCCTGCATTACAGGGCCCTGGATTTCCCCTCTTCTTAATGGCAGACCTGGACCTTCATTCCAATCCTCTCGAGGCCTTAGACAAGGCTGCCCTCTCTCGCCTTACCTTTTTATTTTAATGGCTGAATCTTTTAGTCGAGCTCTGGATTACAATCGCCGCATAGGCCTCATCACCGGGATCAAATTTGATAATGGAGTGAAGAACATCAATCATTCACAGTTTGCCGACGACACTCTTCTAATGGGGGGAGCTTCAAACATAATAGCCCATCGCTTTAAAACTCTCCTGGACAAATACTTGAGCTACTCTGGAGGTCTGATAAATTACCTTAAGAGCTGTATTTATGGGTGGAATACTTCGGCACAAGTGCTACAAAAGATTGCACGTACCCTTGAGGTTCCTTATAAGCTGAATTGGGAGCAATTTACATACTTGGGCATGCCTGTGAGTGCTGGCAAGTTGAAAGCCACAGCCTGGGAAGTTATTATTGACAAAATGAAAAGGAAGATACAACACTGGGGCACTTCTTGGCTTAACCCTGCTGGGCGCATAATTCTTTTGAAAGCAGGCCTCTCCTCCCTGCCCTTGTACTGCTTTACACTCTTACAAGCCCCTGCCAACCTTCAACTCAAAATGGATACTCTCCTTCGTCACTTTCTTTGGCAAGGAGGGAGGAACGAAAAGAAAAAATATAACTTGGTAAGCTGGAAGCAGGTCACCCAACCGTGTGAGAAGGGAGGGTTGGGAATAAGATCATCTAAGCCTCTAAATCTCGCCTTTGCTGGAAAGCTGGTTTGGAGACTCATAACTGGAAAGAATGCATGGTGGAAATCTGTTCTTGAAAAACAGTACCTCAGCCACCCCAGGCACCAGCTCTTGGATCATGAGCTCCCCAACAGAGCATGCTCTAAAATCTGGAGAATGTGCAAGAAAGCTATAACTTTTCTTGACCAACACACTTCCAAAGTGCCCAAAGGAGGCAGCTATATAAGAATTGGAGAAGACAAAATCATGGGGCAACAGCCCATAAGCCATCAACCTGATACTCAACAGATTCTAGCTCATTTCAACAGTGAAGGTATTCATACTCTGGACCATATCTCTCATTGGGAAGCCCACTCCCACACCTGGAAAGGCTGGAGTTTTCCTCATATACCAGCAGATGTAGAAACCAGTTTCAATAACCTAAAAATTCATCTTCATGGTTTAGCGCCCTCCAAACGCTACCTTGCTGACGATTTCCGATGGGATCCTTCAGGCACTACCTACACCATCAAGGCTGCTTATCATCAGATCTGCATCAACGAACATCCCATGGCAACCTGGGCTCTCTGGAGACTTGTTTGGAAGGCAGAAACTCTCCCAAAAATCAAATTCTTCTTATGGATCCTTTTAAAAGGGAAAGCCCTCACTGCTGAGAACCTCAGAAAGCGAGGAATAAATGGACCTTCTCGCTGCCCAAACTACCAAAATGCAGAAGAGACAACCCAGCATCTATTTATAGACTGCCCTTTTGCTTCAGCCTGCTGGAAGGAAGCCTACCGGAGTCACAATCCACCCTGGGAGCCTGGCACTAGTATTTCTGAAGCAATTAATATATGGAAAAAGAGCTACCCGTGGGGAAGAAAAGCAAACAATACAGCTCGAAGGGTATGGAATGCCCTGCCCTGCACTCTTCTCTGGAACATCTGGTTAGCAAGAAACAGAGTGATCTTCAAAGGTACAGAAACAAATGTTAGAAAGCTCTATAATAAAGCCTGGAATCTCAACCTGGAAACTCTCAACACAAAATGTCATGGGAATATGAAGGTACTGGACCTAACAGTTGAAGAACGGAACTACATAAGGCATATTTTGGACAGAAGCACCATAGAACAAAAAAGAAGTGAACCCAAAAGCAGAGACAGTCCTAGGTGTAGCTGGAAAATCAGGATGACAGATGAAGAATTTGCTCGGTGGCTTAGGAACAATAATTCTCACTATCTATTTTTCGATGGAGCCTCCAAATCCAACCCAGGAGTGGCGGGGGCTGGAGGTCTCATCTGCAACGGTAATGGAGTTGTGTTTTCCGAATTTGAATGGGGCCTGGGCAATGCCTCAAACAACAGGGCTGAAGCTTTCGCCCTCTATCAAGGTCTGCTTCAGTTGCAGAAGCTTGGCATATCCAAAGCTACTGTAATTGGGGACTCTGCCATCATAATTGGTTTGATGGTAAGCAACAAAACACCCCAAAATCTGAGCCTGCAGCACATTATTGAGAGATGTCACATTCTCGACCAGCAATTGAGAGGTAACCTCTATCACCATGTCTTCCGATCTCAAAACAAATCTGCAGACAATTTGGCAAACAAAGCCTGCTCTCTTCCGATAGGTAACCTACGGTGCAATGGCACTGACCTTTTCTCTTTCTTACCATGATTAGCCATTATCCTCATGGCAGACCTACTCCACAATAGACTTCTGTTAGTGGCACTCGCAGCTCTTTGCCCTGCCTCCTTGCGAAGAATAAAAACTCTGCTCCCCACCCAATGGCTTCGATCCCCACTATTTTAACTCCTTCAGCACCATACTCTGAATTTTATTGGCTCCCCTCTTCAAATCCCATAAAGAAATGCGCTCTCAGCAACTACAAAATTTCGTGTTCTCTCAAGTACTCTTCTACTCCTGCTGCCCTCTTTTTACCTCCAGAATATAGGCTTCAGGCGCACAGTACTCATGGCTCTACCAAAGCAGCACCTAGGCTCGCCCAGACAGAGTGTCCCAGCCTTATTTTCAATCATATTCGCATCTTCGTTTTCGCCTGGTTCAGCTTCACAGGAGATTGCCAAAGCACGTCAATTAAAAACCTTATGGAGCAGGAAGAACAGCGTTATCTCCGCCACAGTGGGCGGCCAAAACAACACAACTGCAAAAGTTAAAAAATGAAATGTAAAACCTGCTATCTTTTAATGCAGTTTGTCAGAGTATACACAGTATCACGCTGTTTCAGAGCGACGGAAGCTAGATGTATTGCTAATGTCTTGCTGAAGCTAGATGTAATAGCTGTTGGCGCTTCTTACTCCAACACCTCTGTAAACCTGGAGACTTGTCTCCCGCTTTTTTTCTTTTTAATATAAACCAGCATCCGATTGTGTGAAAAAAAAAAAAAAAGTATAGTAATTTCTAGTCAATCTGAGACGTTCATTAGGCAAATGATCTGACGGTAGAAGTTATGTTTAGATTAGGGTTTTTTTTCCCTAGAAGGCAACCCCCTTGTATATATGAGGGGCATTGTATTGTGGCTGTGTATTATGAGTGTATTCTCGGAGCGGGAAACAGAGAGGGAGACTATGAGAGAGAACAGAGGATATTACAGCGGATCTGCTGTAGGTTTTTTCTCTTCATTTTGTTGGATAATATAAAGGAAGGACTGGTTGTTTGGGGTGGACGTAGCCCAAACTGGGTGAACCACGTATATCTGTGTCTCTCTGGTTTTATGTGTTTTGTGTGCTTGTATTTTCCGCATATTTTATGCGTTTCATTGCTCTGTAATACTTAATTTTCTAACACACTTTTCAGCCCAAAAACTGCGACCTGGACCTCCAGGTCGCACTTTTCTGCCCATTTTCTGCGACCTGCACTGAAATGTGTCGAACCTGCGACCCGCCAGATTTTCACTGCTTTTTTTCCAATTTTTTCTGTTTTTCGGGCTTCCGCTGGGGGTTTTCCAGCCTTCAGCTCATGCCCTCTGTCAATTGCTCGATCCGTTTTGCCCACCTGCGGAAACCTCCATCTCTTAGGGCTTCGCATCTTCACTTTGTAGGTGGAAGAGTTTGAATCCGCTTCCAGCGCCTGCTTTTTCGTAGTTTCGCCTTCCTTTTTCTAGATCCGATACCCATCTAATTCCACCAACTCGTACTCTCTTTCTTCCTTTCAAATCACCACATTTTGTTCGACCTCTTTAGGACCTCCTCCTCAGTTCTTTCCAGTCATCACACTTTTTGTTGATTTCTCCCTTTTCTATCACCTTACCTCCGTCTCCTTGGCCGTGATTCGTACCCTCTGTGCTAGCTTTATCCTTTAGATCCTCGTCCCTTTTGACCTTAGATCTATTGGCCTCTTTTCTGTGCGTTGTGCCTAGAATTTTCCCTTTCTTTTCAGTTTAGTTTTGAGAGACCCACCTTTTTGGGTTAGATAGATGCACAAGTAGTTGTTATTTTTCTATTATTTCAGCATTATATACTGTTCTCTGTAGGTTTATTTTCAGCTACGTAGCACACTTTTTTCTTGCTCTCAAAATGGAAAGGGTTTAAAAATTAAAATTAACACACGCCACACACTGACCCTAAGCGAAGAAGCGCCTGGTTAACACCGCCTGGAAAAGACTCTAAAATCAATTGTCACTGCACCTTTTCTGCCCTTGAATTTAATTGATTCTGTCCCTTTCTGCCCCTGTCGGTTTCCTTCTTCCTGTCATCATTGCGCCCCCAAGGTGCTTATCCCGGAGACTTCTTGGCCTTCATCCTCAGTTTCAGGTCGATCGACCTGCTCCACCCCGCCATCGTCGAGCCAGTCCACCTTTGAGTCCGCACTCCAACTCCTCTCCTGATTCATCGGGTCCTCCTTCTCCTCCTGGTTCTCCCCCTGTCACCTTCACTATGTCTGGTCCAGGGCCTAACGCTCGTGGTGCTCCAGGCCCTAATGTTGGACCTGCCACTAGCGGAACCGCCACAGGAAATACCTAAGCCACACCCTTGCTGCTGTACATTGCAGGCCTCAGCCTCCCCGATTTCAATCAGTTGATCAACGACCCTATCCGCCACGATGTTGGTTGGCCTGCTATGCCAACCAAGCTCCCCTTCGACATCCCTAAGTTCGAAGGCCTTGCTGGAGAAGATCCAACCAATCATGTCCGATCTTTCCACATGTGGTGTTCCTCCAATTCCATTACCGATGACTCCATTCGTCTTCGTTTGTTCCAACGCATGCTTACCGGCGAAGCTTCTAAATGGTATGTGGACCAAGCCACTTCTTCCCATACCACCTTTGCGACCATTTCCCAAGCCTTTCTATCTTACTTCCAGCTCCCTCTCCGATACGATACCGGTACGGAGCTCTTGACTTCCTTTAAGCAAACATCTTCGACCCGCCTTTCTACCCATGTTCAGGAATGGCGACGAAGACGCAGCTTATGTCGAGCTCCCCCCTTCGAAGATCGGATCTATATGGATTGGTTCCTTCGCTCTCTCTTAGCTCCCATTGGCAAAGATGTTGCCTCCCATTTCCCTCAAACCGAAGAAGCCGCCCTCCAAATAGCCT
Organism: Pinus albicaulis; assembly: GCA_034641835.2. Classification (NCBI taxonomy): domain Eukaryota; kingdom Viridiplantae; phylum Streptophyta; class Pinopsida; order Pinales; family Pinaceae; genus Pinus; species Pinus albicaulis. The sequence goes on from CM076578.1 coordinate 292,059,774, forward strand.
TGAAATATGACCTGATCTACGCCCAGTCTGGTTATGTTTATACCGTCCTTCCTGACCTCCCCAGGCCCGGTGGCACTAACGCCAGGGGGAATCTCATTCTGCCGATGGTATCATTGGAGCCCTTTCCCATCCGTATGCTCAAACACCTATGGGCTACGGCCTCCCTCCCAGAGGGGCCAGCACCTCTAACACTCTTCCCCCTCCTGGTAGCATGTATCCAGGATACGACATGCCTCCTCCTTTTGCCCAACCTCCTGCTTCCCTCAATGTTTCCCAACCTAACCATTACCCTTATTTGCAGCTTGGTATGCCAGCTCCTCCAGCATATGCGCTTCCACCTCCCTTGCCTCCTCAATCCCAGCAACAGCACCTACAGCCCCCTTCAGGGCAAGTATTTGCACAGCAGGGTGCGACTAATCCCCCTTCTTCTCAAAGAAGGCGGAGAGGCAATCCAAATCAATCTTCCCCTGGTACTCGTGGACCCAATCCTCAAGGTTTTGACCCTAACACTGCTAACCAGCAACAGGGCACTCAGCCCAAGCCGGACAGGCCTCTTCATACTAACAAGCCTTGTTCGTGCTGCGATGTTTATGGTCATTACACCCACGATTGTCCCCTTTTACCACATATGCGGCAGATGTGGGAGTCTCAAGCCACATTGCGAGGACAACATGCCTCCCCTCATGCTCCCCCTAATGTGGCTTCTACTCAACCAGCTGTGTTTACTGATCCTTTCCCTCAGCAAGGATTCGTGGCTACCCAACCACCTGACGGGTGGGTCTCCACTCCACCTTCCATTTCTGGTTCTTCCAATTACCAGATCCTCATGATGAACTCTGATCCATTCCCAACCGTCGACCTTCACCTTCAAACTCGGTCTCACCAGTACCCCAAGCCTCCTGCTCAGTCTGCCCCCGAGCCTCCTTCTTCAGGTTCTACAGAGCCTCTTTCGACATCCAGTGGCCCCTTACATATCCCTCAACCCAAAGTTGAGGTTCATACCAAGATTCCTAAGGGACCATTACGTCGAAACACTACTTCCGGTCGAGTTGCTCATTCGTATAGCATAGTAGATGATTTGGCGCAATCTCCTGCTGCCATTTCCACACTGGAACTCCTCCAATCGTGCCCTTCCCAAAAGAAGGCTCTACTATCTGCCATGGGCACTGTAGATCCTGCTGATGACCAAATAATTATTTTCGATGCCACTCAATCGAACCATCCTCCTCTTCCTCCTTCCATCGCCTTCCAAATCCCAGTCAAAATCCAGAACGCCAACGTTTCCCGGTGTATAATTGATGAGGGGGCATCCACCTGCATGATGTCCACTTTGGTTTGGAAGCAACTCGGATCCCCTGAGCTGGCCCCTTCCACGATCACCCTTCGAGCGTGGGACGACCACGCCTCCCAGCCCATTGGCCTCTTCCGTAATTGTCCTATCACCCTTGCCGGTAAGACTGTTTGCGTTGACATCGAAGTCATCGATGCCCCGCTAGACTACAACATTCTATTGGGGCGAAGCTACACCTATGCTATGTCTACTGTCCCATCCGCGGTTTTCCGCAAGATGTCTTTCCCTCATAATGGAAATATAGTCACCATTGACCAGTTGACATATCATGAGCCAAAATCTCAGACCTCACCTGAGACGACCATCTCCTCTGTAGCCAACAAGAAAACCGTTGATTCCTTGACCAGTGTCTCTCCTGGCATCTACAAAGACTCCTCTTTGCTTGAAACCTTCCCTGGTCTTCCTCCTCCTCCTATCTCTGAGCCCAGCTCATCGAATGTTTGCATGACGCAATCGTCTCGGGCTGCTCTCAAGCAACCTGCTTCGGCTAGTCAGCAACCTTGCCCTCCGCAACCTGCTCCTAGCCCTTCACCTGCCGTTGGTAGTCATGAGCCTCTTTATCCTCCTGGCATGGTTCCTCCAAGCCTTAGCCATTTAGGAGCCGTCCCACCTGGCCATTACCCCTCTGGTCAGATACCGTTCCTAGCTCCCCCACCAGGAGTGTACACGGTTCCGGTCATGGCCACCCTCTCTCTTCCTAACTTGACCCTTGGGATTCCTGTTTGGTACCTTGATCCTCCAGCCCCCACCTTGCCTGGTCAACCCAAACCTTATATTGCTTTGACCCCGGTTCAACCGGTCCCCATGCCTTCTCCCGCTCCATCAGTGCCTCAGTCACCTCAATAGGAACCACCTCCTGTTGTGACCGCTTCGGGTAAGAAGGGCAAAGCTCGCAAGGGGGCATCAAAGGACAAGGCTGCCTTGACAAACCCTGCTCCTCCTCAGCCTCCAAAGCATACCATCCAGTGTGCTTTGTGTGATGTTGTCGGTCATGCCTCCCATACCTATCCTGCATTGCTTCATCTCAAGCCCATGGTTAATGTCATGTTCCCTGAGTCCACGGTCCCAGAAGCCCCTGTTCCTTCCGCAACCGCGGCCAAGAACCCCAATACTATTCACACCAACCACCCTTGTGCTTTGTGTGATCTCCATGGCCATTACACCCATCTTTGTCCCCGCCTCGAGGAATTCCGCACCTCTATCGCCGCGGTCCACCAATTCGAGGCCAAGCACAATGAGTCCACCTCTCCCCTATTTGCGCATTCTGCTTCAGCAGAACTACCAGATATGAATGCTCCCATTGACATTCCCCCTCCTGATGTCGAGATGACGGAGCCTTCATCCAGCATTTTTTACCTATCATCATCCATGAGACCCTCGGGGAACATTCCATCTAAATCCTCCCCTGTTGTTTCGCTTGACCTTCCTTCAGCGATCATCTTGGGCTCAACATTGGTAGATCCTTTATCTACTTACTCTTCGGTCACCCCTTGTGATGATGCGCATGTGAACCTCTCTTCTCATGATGATGATTCAGGTCACTTCACCACGTCAGGTGGTATTTCTTCCACCAGTCACCCCATCTTCTATCGCGATGACGACATTATGGAAAAAATCCCCACCCCTGACGTTATCTATTCCCCCTTACATCGAACCCAGGCGTTCACACCACATCCACCTTGTGGCCATTACATTGAAACCCAATGTTTGGGTAAGGGGGCAACCACATTTGAGAGACCAAGAGAAGCAATTCTCCACAACTCTCCTAGTGTATATGGTCGTGTTGACTTTAGTCCCAGTATTCTTCCACATTTAGAAGAACCTCTAGAGTCCCATATCACTTCAGATCACTCTAGGGATGATACCCCTTATCGTTTCCTCATCTTACATCAGCAACCCAGTCTCTTAGACATTGTTGTTGACCAACCTATAGCTTTTCTACGAGAGCATCAGTTCATTATCTCCAAATCCTCTTTTTGGGATAGTGACACCAGGTATGCCAACTCGGAAAATTAAAGTCCATTTGACCCCTATATGCAGTACCAAAAGAGCTTGGTAATCCTCCATTTCCTTCTCAAACTGCATAACCATAACAAGAACAAATGGCACACCACATCATTAAAATGTGCTTAGATTCCCCTTTTTCTAAATACATTTTAGGCATGACCACACCATGCTCAGGGGCACCCATGCCCCTTAACCATAACCCTCCTCACCTCGTTTTTGGAAAGGAGGTTGTCTTACCGATCGAGTGTTAAATCCCTTCCCTTCATCTGGCTATTGAACTTCTCCCTGACACACAACCTCTAGAACAACGACTTATCCTGCTTGAGCATGCCTCTGAAGTCCACCGTGTTGCATTGCAAACCATAGAAGTGGCCAAGAAACGCACCAAAGCTCAATATGACCGAAAAGTCCAGCCTCGTCCTTTTCACGAAGGCGACCTTGTTCTAGTATATGACTAGGCCCATGATGTCCTTGGTCACGGGAAGTTCGACTCATTATGGTTAGGCCCATACGTCATCAGTAAGGATCTTGGTAAGGGGGCATACTTTTTAGAGGACTTCGAAGGTAATCCTCTTCCTAATCCTCGCAATGCACTCTATCTTAAGAAATATTACCCTTAGCATTTCCCTTCTGAGATGCATGTTTTATTTTCTGTTAGATAGCCAGCATCTTTTTTGTACTTTCATCCTTCGCCAGGACCTATTTTGTCCAAGAAGGGCCACTTCACCTCCACTTTAAATCGAATTTCCTCACTTACGACACTTGTACTTGGGGCACCACTTCGCCTCCATACTTGTCCATGTTCGTGTCGATTTTCGTCATGAGTTCCCACATTGTACTCATGTTTTCATGGTCCCCCATTAGGCCTTTACTGTGTGGCAGCACCATCGAGTCGCCCTTGTTTAGCGCATCCAAGTTGAGTCATCATCACATTCATGGAGTCTATCCCGAGTCCCTTTGTACCTCGCCATAGCCATCCATCCTTCATTGCTTGGTCTCTCTCTTGTGTCGCGCATTATGACCTTCAGTCCCACTATCCCCTATCCCTTATGATATTGTGTCAGTAGCTGCCATGTCATTCATGCCCTTTATGCTCTAACAAGGGAATTCGTCCATTCGCTACCCAGTCCTTTCCATTTCTCTATCATCATTAGTGCCAGTCTGTCCGTCGCTCTACTATTTTCTCTCGCACCTTAGTTGAGGATTTCTCATTGCCTCACCTGTGACGGACCTCCTTCTATCGAAATTAGCTCATTCATTCCAGAAGCCAGGTCTAGAGGGCGGTGTACCTTGGTTCCAACTTCCACTCTTGTTCGGTGCCTCAGATCAGGCAAAGGGATCTCTCATTTCCCTTTGACTTGATTGTTTCTCCAGCTCCTTTCAGCATGACCGAGATCCATATACTTGATGGTTCAAAGGATACGTGTGCCAGCTAGCCGATGATTCCCTGTGTGTGTGTGAGATGTCTCAACCCCTCATGAGGGGGTGGCCCTCATATTATGATAACTCCCCACATGCCCGATGACCTCTTCATCGCCTTCGATGCAACTCCGTATATTTGATGATGTTGGCCTTAGCTACTCTGCGCGCTCTTTTGATTTGCATGTATCGTCGATTTTGTGAGCCCTTCCCCATTGGCTGGGGCATTTGGGTTGTATTTATCTCATGTACTCAGATATTATTGTATAAGTCCTAGTCGTTATCCCAGGCACGCATGTATGTGGGACTCCTTACTGTATTTTTCTCTCGGCTCATGATTATGCTCGCCGTACTCTATGGTTCTGGCCAATATTTTATCGGCCACACTATTCTTTTGTACTTTGTCTCGGCGGGCATAGGTATGCCTCCCCCGCCGCCTTCAGCACAGGTACCCTCTCATAAAAAGAGACTTGTTGCACCCGCGAGTCTCGTCTCCTCAGGGTCTAGTCCTTCAGCACACTATCTACCTCACATTTCTCTCTCTGCCATCCCCTTTTGTTGTCTAGTGATTGTATTCTTACAACGTACTTCGGTCATACGATTTGCTCCTGACACTCGCACGCTGGGGGGCAATCTGTTACACCATTTTTTGGTCATCTAACCTATTATCATTAGATGGACCCAAGTACACCATGTAAGACCAATTTACCCTAAGTAAAATTGCATTCACTATGTTAAATAACTTAGTAAACCACATTTATTAGGTTATTTATGGTCTAAACAGGAAACCCCAAAAGGAAATATTAAACAAACCTATATTTGTTTGATTTTCCTCATGGAATAATTAATTAAACCATAATTTAATTATTATTCCCAATCATGTTTAACCCAAAAACAAAGAAATTAATTAGATAAACCTTTATCTATCTTATTATTTTCTAGGAATAATTATTTGAATCTTATTTAGATAATATTCCTTGTTAAATATGACCAAATCACCCACAAATAATTAAATAAATCATTATTTATTTAATTATCTTTCAACCACTTCCTTAAATAATTAAATAAATCATTATTTATTTGATTATCTTCTAACCGCTTCCTTTAAAAGATAAATAAATCATTTATTTATTTATTTTTGACAAATTAAGGGATTTGACCCAAGTCAAATACCTTTTCCCTCCAACAAATATAATAAAAAATTCCATAAAAAGTGGATCTAGATCTGGTTAACCCATGCACCAAGATCTAGAATGACCCAATATTTTGTTATAAATAGGAGGGTTTTTCCTACCATTCTTCACCTTTGTTGCCTATTAGATCACTCTGGATCTATACACTTGGTCCCATTTTTCCATCATTTGCTGTGTGAGCTCCCATTGAGCTCTATTCTTTGCATTGGGTTTTCTACACCAACAAGAGAGAGAAATCTTAGATCTGAAGTGCTGAGGACTTCCAAGAACCCATCCCACCGAGGAGAATTGGATACGCCTTCTTGTTTTCCTCCCAGGTGCCCGATTAATATAAAAATTCTTTCAAAAATTGTTCTTGTCTTGTCTATTGGTATATGGAGCAAACCCTTGTTTTTACTGCTTAATGTCTTTTCATGCATAGATCTGGTGTTTTGCAGCTCTTTTCTTGTCTAACTAACTGCAGATCTGAAGATATAGGCAGCCACTTTTGTTGTTAGGGCTATTATTTATGCGTAGCTAAAGTGGTCCTTTTTCGTACACTTCGACAAAGGATTCATACTAACAACAAGGGTGTTTATAACAGCAAAATGTCTCCTCCTAAGAAAGGAAACAATACTCATTATTGTTTCAGTTTACGTAGTGTCCATGAGAATTTTTCCCCCCTGACAAAAGTCCTATGAGATCAGAAGCATTTGTTACACAATATGGAAGACCTGCATTATTGACCTGTTTTGATTCAGTTCACCAGAGTATTGCAGAGGTGCTATAGAAAGTACATCAAGGACATACCTGGAGTAAATTTGCAGCCTAACGAAGACCACTCTTTCATCCAAAGTGTACCAGAGATAAATGCCCAGAATTTAAGACAGAATGGGGCCTCAGCCCTCTTCCTCTTCTGGAGTTTTAATGATGCATTTAGTTTTCATCTACCCCTCTGTCTCTCATTCAACTATAAATTTCACGAAGAAACTCATTGTAATGTTTTGTTGTTGATCGGCTATCTGTGAATTGCAAGTTGTTTCTCTTGAGACATGTTCTCTGTGTAAAGTTGTAAGATAGGTTGAGGAAGATGTTATCAGACTAAATACCAAGATGTTGGAAATGTTGTACTTGATTGGTGTTTCTCTTAATATGACAAGCACATTTCTTTGGATCCTGATTTAAAGCAGCGGTGATGTTTTTCTATCTCTGTATTTGTTTTACCTCGTAGTTCATTTCATTTCATTTCTTCTGGCTCGCATCAAAAATCTGGCATAGGATTTACCCTTGTTAGGTACCCTATGTTTCTGCTCTCCTTGCCTTCAATTTTTTCTTCTATATGTGTTATCTGAGGATTGATTGCAACTAATTTAACTAGTGTAGTGGTCAAAACATATGCTACTAGCTGATGTATGAATTAATGAAACTGTTCACAGATGTTCTTGTTAGGCTTTAATTGAATGAATTGGAATACTAGAAGTTTAGAACTTCGTCTCTGTCTCACCAAGATCCTTTCACCTAATTAAACCTTTCTAAGTTCCCTTAAGTTGGAGGCCGAAGCATTGAGAGTTTGAAGTCTCTCTCTGATCTCAGGTTTTCATCTTTGTGTTCTAAATCTTTAATGTTCCTTGTCCGAAGAGTTAACCTCTTAGGTTTTGGATCACAGGTTGTCCAATGGCATGTCCTGTCCCTGGATCTGATTTCTGAAAGGTCACCTTTGAGGTTCCCTTGCTTTCACTCTCTCTTTACCATTTCATGCCACACTATCATCTTTAAGATCCAATGCTTTAGATGACTAGCCTAAGTGAAAGCCTACATATTGAATAGAAAGTAAACCCTTTCCTGACTCCATTGCCCAATGGTCTTGTATGTTCTCTGAATCCTCTCTCCTATGCCTAAAATCCTCTTTACTCAGCCTTGTCTTATACTGAACCCTTCTTTCCTGATTCCCAACAACCAACCAAACAAACATCAAACAATCAAACCCTGTGCCTATAACTAGCCTAATATCTTGACTTTGAGCTTCAAAGACACAAAACCTTTTCTCACATAGAGAGATCCCTCTCTCGACATAGGAGGGCTAGATCCTGAGGTCTGAAAGTGGTTTTGACGTTGTCTCATCTTTTGGCTTTGCCAATCTGGCCAAAACATGGGAACCCCAACAGGACCCATCCATAAAGATATCATAGAAAATGCACGAGAATACTCTGAGGACATTCGTGAAGCGGCCTTAGTAGCAGCCAAGCAAAGATGGATGTCCTCCAAAAACAATGTGAATAATAGGGAGCTATTCAGTTACATGAATTTCAAAGCTGCTGCCTCCAGATTCCTTTCATATAGCAGCCTATTCTACAGCATGGGGCCTGCCTGGTTAGGATGCAGATATAGAAACCCTCTCCTCTGGCATCCTCTTGAGGATTATAATCACAATTAAAAACTACTATAAGGAGCCACAGGTGCTGCCTTTTCACTCATGAAATGAAAACAAGGCTTCAAAGAATACAATGAAAAGGCCTACCCTGCCTACTCCTTAACACAACTACATCTCAATCATCTGTTGCATGAGGACATGCAACTAGGTAAGCAGGGGAGTATGTTGGGCCCAAATTAAGGTATGATTCTCACCCTGTAAGTACTTCAAATTATGTTATAATTTTGGGGGAATCCCTCTTCATATAAACAATAAAGAGAATAAAAGATTATGAAAAAGAGAAAAATTATACTAATGATGAAAAGGAGAATTTGTAATAGAAAATTGACTTCTCTTATCTCCGCATGCAGTAAGGCAGAATGGCTGGACCAATAGGAAATAGAAGCCAACAAACGGACACAAAAATATGAAATCCTAGTAATGCCCAACGGCCGTCAGAGGGCAGACAGACGAATTCGAGTCCAAGAACTGGAATGACAGCCACATGCAGTGAGTTGTCATTTGGAAAATACTTTCATATTTTTGAAATTGCCTTTAAAAGGGCGAAGGACGGATGAGAAGGGGATTTGAAGAGAGGACAAAAGATCCATTCTATAATAGACACATCAGAAATAGTCTGTCTAATTGTGGTTTTGTAACATCATTGGATGTAATATAATGCTTTGAAAAATAACCTTTTGAATTTTTTACTGCGCTAGGGCTTCTGGTGGTCTGGGCCCAACCTCTGGAAGTTCCATGAAAGTTTTCATACTCTGTGTAGTTGCAGAACCAATGCTTAAGAATCTGATGCAGTTGTAAAGTATATTTCCATTCAATACAAATACAGTTCTCTTTCTTCAGGATTGTTAGAAATTACGTTCTTGAAGTAGGACAATCACAATCGTATTTTCCGACTTACAACAATATTTTATTATCAGTGGATAGTTCCAATTCTTTTAATACCATTTCATTCTAATTACAGATCGTAGAATAAGATGATTTAAATATTATTTGTCTTTATGAATTGCATTCCTCTCCTAGCATAACGAAGCATTCAACCATCGATTAATGTTGATTAATTAATTCATAAAGAGAATTCCATTGCAAAATTACTTAATTAATTGTTGTACGATTTATTTAATTCGCTTCAGTCATACTGTTGTTCCATTACTATTTAGCTTAGTTATCCTATTGTTTTGTTACTGCTAAGCCAGCTATACTATTGTTCCATTACTGCTTAATTAGCTAGACTGCTTATTCAATTCGATTCCATTACTGTTTAGCTTAGTTAGACTATTGTTCCATTCAATTCCATTGCTATTCAGTTTATTGTCGAATTCAATTTAATTTTTTCTTGATTTCTCTAGATTTTTGTTCAGTTCAGTTAAACCACTGTTTAAATCCATTAGATAGATGCAAAATCCTATTGCTCAATCTTACCTATCCAAGTCACCCCTCATAGGATAAGCAAGCTTAGGAAGTTAGCAAATTCTTCCTCATAAGTGACTAGGAACATCTGTTAGATGAATTGAATCACATATATTGTGCCAATACTCTTGGAATAAGAAGGCTTACCTCGGGTTGATAATTAAATGGGAAAGCACTAGAGTTGTCACTAAAAATTCACCTCTTTCAGCATCAATAGTAGTTACACCTATGCTATGTCAGATGTCACATCCGCAATTTTCCATAAGATGTGCTTTCCTCATAATGGAACTCAAAATGTCAGATTTAAAATTTTCTAATAAATTCCCAATTTATGCACGATTTTCTCCCTTATTTGTTGTGTACAAAATCCTAGCAGAGGGATCTGATGTTTTGGTTTGATTTCTAATAGATCCTATGGAACACCTTCAAAAAATTTTAACTACTTCATTGTAGGATTCCTTAAATATATCTCCATTCCCCAAGAGGTTCAATGTATCTAGGAAATATTCCATCATCCCTTTAATAAAAAAAAATTTCAGTATCTCCTTGTCCATATCACTATACTAAGACCTTTGCAAATTATAAACAATACACTCCACATATTCTTCTAAATTCTCACCTGGACATTGGGAAATTCTGAATATTTCATCCTTCAAGTCCCTAGAACAACAATAATCCTGGTATTTCTCTAGAAAATATTTTTTCATTGCATCCCAGGTATTGATAGTTACTCCACCATATTCCCATAAACCATCTTAATTTTTCTCCTTTCAATGTGGTAGGAAATAGCCTCAATTTGTGTTGCTCAGTGGTGTAGTCATAGCTTCTACAAAGGACATCAGATCCAAATAGGATTGTATAAGGGTTTTCTAAAACCATACCTTGGAAAGTTGGAAGTGCAGATAGAGGTGTGCCCTTGAAGATCCCCAATAGGGAAATCAAAGGTAGTAACTGAACTTCTTTCCATGGGTTTCGTAAGAAAATTCTGAGCAGTTGTTACAGGTGGTTCTCTTAGCGAAAGAGATTCTTCTCCCCTTGGTGATAAAAATTTCTCAAGCTGCTCGAGTGGCTTTGAAGAGTCCTTGGTACTCTCTGTAACAAAAAATTTATTCACTGCACTACCTAAATCAAAATTGGGATGACCAACAAACAATTATTCTAAAATAATTCCTTGTTCATTTAAATATGTATCCCCGTAACCTTCCTTCAAAATATGATCCTAACCTCCAACTATTATAAAAGGGCTAGAAATATTTGGGCTCACCTCTACACAGTCTTTGAATTCCTTCTCCTTAGCTATAACATATGTATCAAGAGTTTTTTTATTTTTTGGAGTGATCTTAACTAATCTCTTTTTATTTATTACCTTCCCTTGTGCAGACAATTCTGCTTCAGCCCTCAAAACGATTTCCTATATATTTTTTCCTTCCTAGATCGTGATTATTCTCCTTTGTTCCTTGTCCTATACCTCTTGCACGATTATTAGGGTTGGTGGCACCATATTTATCTTCTTCATTACTCATGCTATACATTCCTATGTGCCCTGATCCAAATAAGGTTGCACCTGCTTCCGTATGTTGAAGCGATGTGGAGGTTCTTACCTCTCATCTTATCGATTGAAAACCTCAAGGTTAGGAACACATCTATCATGCTTTGAAATCATGCACATCAATAAACTAGTCACATGTAATGTTCCAAATTTTTCATGAATAAATTGGAACATTAATTTTTGCTCATATTTTATAGTAGGTGAATAAAAAGGAAGAGGAGGCCTCTTAACCTGAATAAAACCCTTCCTAATGTAAAAAAGGGACGTTTGAGCAGCTTATTTTACACCTCCTAGTGAGAAAAGGGCCAATTTTATGAGGACAAGGTCAATTTTACCAAGTCAACCAGCACAGCCTAAGGAGGAGTAGCTTGTCTAAGAAGACAATGCAGTTTTAGAGGGAAGAGATTCAAATGAAGATGGAAACGCTAAGAGGTGGGACCCAAGGTGAGAAGACTCACCAAAAATAAAAGGAGGGCATAGCATCAAAGGGTATTCATTCATGTATTCAGATATTTTGGGTCTAGAGACCATTTTCATACTTCAACTGTTTAGCCGGAGTTGCTGGACTGCTTAGTGTAAAGAATTCCAGTGCGAGAATTCCATCCTCTCTGTGGATCAGCTTGCTTAAGGGATAAAGAGAGAAGGATTTGAGCTTCATTTTCTGTATTTGGCTTGAGGCCATTGATATACATTCAGATACAACACATTCATCTTCAGAAACTGCGTCCTTCATGCAAAGGCGGCAACTGCAGTGTTGCATCCTTGACTTTGTGTTATTTCTTGAAGAGGAGGTGCTTATTTCCCTCCGGGAGTTTTGTTAGAGAGGCCTTTGGGCCTATTTCTGTATTATTCAGAAATTATATGATTTATTCATTCAAATTTAATACATAGTTTCAGCAACTGCATTATTTTATGCAATATTTCTTATTTCATGCATTTTGTCGGAAATGTTGTTGGGAACCTTGTCTCTTTTGTATAAGTGTTTAAACTTGAATTTATTTTTTATGTGATTAATATCAGTTTCGCATTAGACCTCTCTCATCATTTTTTTTCAGAAACCCTTTTAGAAAATACGCTCTCTATGATTCATAAAATTCTGCATACTCCAAGTCTTGGGAAATTAGGGTTTTAAAGCCTAGTTTGGGAAGGAGGAGTTGTTTAGCTAAGCTAGAATCATTTTATTAAGCTGAAATTCGGATAATAGGTCCCTCTTGAACCAATATATCAGATCCAACTGCTTCCCACCCTTATTTGTACGCAGATATCTGAATATACACATTTTAGGGCCAAAATCATCAATTTTCCCCACCCTTTTGCCCCCAAAATGATGTATAAGGTTGTTGTTGTTGTATCAGCTGAAGGATTTTTTATTTAACATCTTTTATGACATTATTTGATGCTAAATAACCATTTTTTTGTCAAATATTTCTTATTTCCCCAATTGGGAACATTACATAACACATGCACCTCTAACAACCTTTCCTAGCAATGGCACCAAAAATGTTGGGAAAAATAATTTTTCCTTTAAATTGGAGCAACATATTCTCTCTTACATTTAATTATTGATCCATGTAAGATTAATTTTTACTAGACTATCACACAATGTCTATGCTAAGGAAGATGATGACTAGTATAAAATAATCTCAATCCAAATTCTTTATACGCTCACTCTAAGCAATCCAAATAAATTGTTACACACTCCACACAGATTTAATGCAAATTATTGTAGAATAAGCTACTCTATCATTCAACCACTCTCACAACACTACTAAAAACCATCACGCATTCAATCTGCACACATAAAATAAATTGAAATCCAAAATGTAAAAACAAAGAAATAATTAACTACCACCCAAAAATGAGGTACAAGTCCAGGAATTAAGTTTTCACACCATCCAAAGATTACTGCAATAAATTAAATTACATAAAAAAATAATTGTAATGGCAGTAGTAACAAAAATCACATAACTGAGAAATATTTACGCAATTAAATATTTTACTCTAACTAACCAGTGATCCCTGCTAAGAAGGACAACCTTTCGTCATCAATAGGGGATGGTGCACGAAAAATCACATAGACTACTCAGAGGAAATTATTGAGCCACAAATTTTAGTTTTGGCATTAATGAAAGTATGAAGATTAGAGAGCTCTGGTGTTTCCCCTTCCAATCCTATTCTCTAATTCTTAGCTCTAGCCCTCACGGGAAAACAAAAATTTCTTTTAAGGCCTTAATTACAATGAAAATATCATCATGAGAATATTTTTATTCTCATGCAATATTAAAATAAAATGATATCTTAATACTTACATAACCATTTCCATGGAAGGAGTGAATCAATAATAATTTCCTTTAATTGCAAATAAAGTTAAAAAATATCTCAACCAAAATTTGATCTGGATGCTCCAAAAATATCTCTAAGTAATGAGTTTTTTAATCTTTACTTTGACGTTCTCCAAGATCTTCGTCTGAGTAGGAAAGGAAAAATGTGTTCACGAAAATTGTTTTTGTAACAACATCTCAAGGAGCCTTTGATCCAAATCAATAAAGTAAATGAAATGTAATTTTGTAACAACAAGCTTCAATAGACCATTCAAACCTCAAACAACCCAGATATTAGTTTTACAGTAAAAATTAGCCTAAGATAGTAGTTCTAATGTCAAATTATAAGTATAATTGGACTAATAAAGTAATAAGTGAAAAAGGACATACGCAGATGAATAAGGGTTTTTATAGTAATAAGGTTGTTTCTGTCTCTATGGCTAGCCCTCATCTCATATTACCTACCTTTGAAAATCTGAGAGACTTTGAAGAATCATTGCATTGATCTCAACTTTGTTTTCTTGGTCTCTTACCAACCTATCATTATCTACCTTGAAACTTCGTACTTCATCCCTCATTCTCCTCAAAGTTTCAATCCAATTTGGAGAGTGATTCCCTCCCCCTTGGTCAACTGATATCTCTTCTTCATTAGCTCTGACCCATTCAATTCAATGTTGTGATTGATCAAAACTATACTACACCATTCCAGACACCATATATGTATTTCCTATGTCTTATGTTACTTGTTATGTGTTTTCAACCACACGCATTGTTATATTTTCACATGATAAACAATAAATACCATAATTATCATGAACCTCGCATTCATGGAGTTTTCATGGAGAAAGTTTTTGTGACATAAGAATCATGTTAGCATGTTTAACCATATTTAATTAATTAATATGCATCACTCGTACAACATGTAATTCCATCATTAGTGTATATTTAATAAAAGAACAACTATATCATGCACATTTCTGCAGTAAAATGATCCACATTAGTGCCTAGTTATCAAATACATAGAAATTTTTCAATGCACATTCAAGCCTGCCATTTATCAAATTGTTACAACTACTAATCTACTAAAACTAAGTATGGTTTAGTTTAGTGTTGCTTTCAAGTGGATCAAAAGTGAAATACCAATCAAGATTGCAAGTAATTTATTTAAATTATCTTTTAACATCTAAATAATTATTTGGTTAATATTCTAAAAAAATCATTACTTTGTCATGATAAATCCCCTCTAGTCCAAGTGTTGAACCCCGATGCTCTAATACCACTTTGTAGCAACACCCCTTCCCCAATACCCATAGTAAGAGGTGGCCTATGCATACCCAATTCTCAAGGTTCCTTTATGGAAATGGGGTATAATTTTTTTTTCTTTTCCCGACTCCATTAAAACCATATATGATCATATCCATAGAGTTACTCTTGTTAAGATGAATCTCATTATCTAATTTTCATTTTGATCCAACCTACAAATTAGGAGACTTTTCTTCTCAAGAAGTGACCCTCAGAACATGGAAATCTTGTTGCATAACCACACACCATTAACACACTTAAAAACATACAGATTTATACCCAAACATAGTCATGGCAGAAAAGGCTTCAACCTCAGGACTTCCTCGCATATTATCTCATTATTAAAAGAATGTAATATTACAATTAAATAGATGAGGATAATGTGTCCCAAGATAGTGTGTTTGATCTTGGACACTTTTCTTGAGACAATTTCTTAACCATACACACACCAATATAGGAGCTACCTAAACTAACTCCTAACTTAGAGGAACAACCCAATCTAGAGAGTTAGGCATAAATTCCTAACTGTTAATTTTAAATTTATTGATTTTAGATTTATAATTATTTTATGAGAGAGGCTAGCATTCCCCCCTTCAATGATAAATCCAAAACAATAACGAGGAACCATCTTCCAATTTTTCATGTTGATCCTCAAAAACATTGCCTTAAAAACCGCCAAAACTGGATGCTAAAAAAACTACAATTTGAAGAGACCATGAGTCAATTGCATGTTTGATTTTTCTTTGAATTTCAATTGACAACTCCATCATGTGCCTAGTTGAAAAAGGATCAATATTTCATTTGCGTGAAATCAAAATCCTTTGTCCACTGACAAAAATTATTCAACTCCCACTAGCTGATGATGTAAAAAAACAACTCGTTGTTGCTTCTTTTGTGTTGAAAATTGCTCACTGCCCACTGGTGAATTTGTTGATGCCCACTAGCTTATTTTGCTAGTTTTGTTGAGACTTTCAGTGTGACAACCACTGTCAATTTCATTGACATTTTTCCCCCTTTTTCAGCTAAAAGGAGAGACAATCCTCTGAAAATTATTCCTGAACTTTCCCCTTTAGGTGTAGGAGTGGTGCACTGGTGTACTCCCCCATTCAACTGCATGAGATTACAATCTTCTTTTCACTTTTGGTTTCACTAGGTTTGATTCTATCCAGTTGTAGAAATGATACAATCTTTTGACTGTGGACGACCATTCCCAAGGATCAATCCATTCATAGTTGATCTTTAATCTGGCTGATTATTGTTTGTTGCAGTATTTCTCTGATGAATGATTTGGCTTGCCAAAATGGCAACAAGGATGGAGATCAAAACACTGATCTTCCATGTGATCGGTTCTTTGACAATGAGTACATTTTTTTTTACTGCAACTTCAGGTTGCATGCATTTTTTTTTGTCTGCAACTTTCTCAGAATGTGATGAGGTGATTTGTTCAAAACATCTTGCACTAACAAACTTAATGGGCTTTGAATAATCTGGGATATGAAAGTTGGCATCATCTTTGACATATCCTAAGCCTTGTCAATTTCTGTTACTTTGGATTTCTTCCCATGGCTTGATGATCGGCCTGGAAGAAAGTTGAACTTAAACAACTTCGACACTTGAATCTATTTGGATGAATGACTTAGAATCATCTTTAGCTATATGGTTCAAAGTCTTGGAAGCATCACTTTTCTCTTGAAACTCATTTCTTTGTAGTTGCGACTCCAGTTGAAGGAACTCAATCATTTCATTTATCTATTGTAGATGTCGTGAAAGATCAGCAAGAGTGAATTTGTTGATTTTCACCATGTCTTCATCACTTGAGAGGATCAAATTGTAAAGAATTTGTAACAACTATATGTGTTCTGCCATGTGAACTTGCTCACTTGAATTTAGGCTCGCTTGTCTTGAACTTGATTTGAACTTTGGTGAATTGAATGTGTTAGTGTTAGTCTAGTCATACTTCCATCAGTGATCAAAATTGCTCTTTTGCATTTTCATATTAGGAGCCCCATACCAATAAATTTCACCATTCCACTAGGTCATGGATTCATTTATGGCAGTGATTTTGCATTAGTATTTTCCTCATATGAAATACTTGCTGATTTTCCTTTCTATGGTCTTGGGTCATCAGTCATTTTTACTTACAAAAACTTATTTCATAGGATGGGTCTCATTAGTTTCTAGGGTCTCACCATGGTCAAATTAATGATTCAAATGTCAATAAATATCAGCAAGGTCACGAGGAAGTCAATAAACCCAAAGTCACATCACCTGGAAGATTAAAGAAATATTTTATTTAGTTTGATGTAATTTTCACCTCAAAACCACGTTTTGAGATGAAAACATGATATTTTGCCTTTATTATCATTCATTTTGTAATTTAATGTCATCATATGTAATAAGTCACAATTCAGAAGTTTCCATCTCCACAAAGTCAGCACCCTTCCTTTCATAGAATTTTTTGTAGCATATTCAGAGCCAAATCATCTTCTAAGTAGATCCATCAGAAAGATCCCGAAAAGATCTTTCCAACGGTATATTACACTCTTAAAACTGACTTCTGGATTGAAATTTATGCGTAAGTGAAGTAAAAGTCCCTATATCCTCATATACCCCCTATTTCCCATTTTTCCCTTTAAACTTTGTATTATTAAAGTTTAATATTTTTCTTTAATAAAATCCCTCCCCCCCCCCCCCCCCCTTCCGATTACATAATCACATTATAAATATTTTAAATACAAATGCAATTTATGCATAAAACCACTTCCCCTCCATACCCCGTTGAAAACTTTATGATAAAACATTTCTAAAGTTCTTATATAACCCCCCGTCGTTTCAAACCACTTCCCCACCATACGTTGAAACCTTATGATAAAACTTTATAACAAATTTTTATATTGTAAAACTTCGCCGACCCAGGTCCCTTCCCCTTTGAATTGCATCGCAAAAGTTCTGTGCCCGATCCGATTAATCGCAACCTTCCCTCCTCCGATTGATCGCAACATTCCCTGATCGCACCCCCGATCCCATCGCCCCGATCATTCGCATCGCAACTTTGATATGCGATTTCTGATTTACCCATCACCCAAAACTACGATGTGATTGTGACTTCTGATACGTATCCCCCGACGGATCCCCTCCGATCATTCCACGACCATAAATCTGCCCCTGCCGATCGGACGGCCCACATCCAATCACACCATCGCAATCAGTGATTTCGTATATAACCTTGCCTCCGCTCCTCCGATCCCGATCCCGATTGACCCCGGGCCCACCATACAGTACTTCCGCCCACGCATTATAAAAGGCCTTCCCCTTTGTAAATTTGAAATTTGTTATATTTCATTTTTTACAAAGGTTTTTCCCTTTACCCCTTCCCAATCGCATCGGCCCAATTTTGTTATGTGATGCGCCCCTCCACGATCTTCCGATTGCGATTATGCGAGTCTTGCCTCTTCCCCTTCCTTTTTCCCATTTAAAATTAAATTTTCCCTTCACTAGAGGAAAAGTTTCATTTCAACGGTATTTTTATTAAAAAGTTGGTTTTATTCAAACGGAAAGCAAAGCGACAGTCAGTTGGCCGAAGAACTTAAAATAAAATAGAGATATCTAAAGCAGCAGGAAAATAGGATCAGATTACTTATTTTTCCTTCAACGAATTCGCCAAGAGTTTAAAATGTATTGTTGTTCCTTGTTTTCAGAGGCAAACGTTGGTTCTCTTTGCCATATTCATATTTTTGTTCTTCAGCTGTTAGAAAAGCTCCTCTTTTCATGAATCTATGGTTCCACAATTCAGCTTATTTATTGTAATTGTAAATCATTTGTAACCAGTCTAAAAGTTAGTAGTCTAAGAGTTCGAAAGTGAGTTTTGTAATTCAGAAGTAGGGGAATAGTGTGGAAGAACATTTTGCGCTCCATTGTACATTTTGACAGGGATTAATAAAAGACGCAGCTCTCATTTGTGGGATCCATGTGGTATGATATTTAGCATTTGTTTCTCTCCTTTGTTTCATATGTAATTGTTATTTTTCACCTTTCATTCATAAACATCTCTTTTGAATGCTTTCAAGATAGAAAGGTAGGATCCATTTTCATGCCCTACCTTATAAATCATTCATCCTCTGTGTTTTGTCTTCTGTTCGAAAAGGATCCATTTATTGTGCCCTTTTCAGATTCTCACCAATCTTACCATCCCATCCTTATTGAATTTTAATTGCTAATTTTGCTGCCTATCTTGCCCCATGAAATACCCTGCGTCCTGACTTAATTCCCCAGTTTCAACTGTCCTTTCCATATCCCACACATCCCTAAAATTCATTCATTTATTTTATTAAAACCTTTTTCCCATCATTTTACCTAGCTTAATATCAGATCATTATTGTGTCTATTTGAATATCTATTTTTACGAAGATATCCCTCTCCTGTCCTTGTAGGGCTAGCTACAAGGCTGAGCGTGGTTTAGTTGTTACCTTGTTTTTCCCTTTTCATCTTGGGGTCTAGATCAGGTGCTAACAGAATGCACTTGCTTGATGTTAATGACACGCTCACTTTCTTGTTGCTTGAATAGCACACTTTCTTGTACTAGCTCACTTGATTGAGTTTATCACGCTTACTTGCCTTGGAATTTTCTCGATCACTTGCTTGGTGAAACTTGTTTCTCTTGTTTCAAGTTCACTGTAACTCACACTCGCTTTTTGTAGATTTCAAATTTCTTGATTGTTGTTTGAATATTACAGTTACTTGCATTAGATTTGAACTCGGTTGCTTTCTTGGATTGTTGTTGCAATGAGATTCATGTTGGCTCATTTGATGGTGTGAACTTTGTACTTACTTGATGGAACTTGCTTGAATGAATACTCACGCTCGCTTACAGGAAGGTGAACTTGTTTTTTGTTTGCTTTAGAGTTAAAAACTTGGGCACTTGATGTACTCGCTTTATTGTGATTTAAAGGAATGGTGTCGAACAATGTCGAAAATGCACCCAAAAATGCTTAATGATGTTAATTACTAACTACAATGAATTCGCTTTGACTTAATTTGACTCAATTCAAAACTTGGGTGTCAGTTTCAATCGAGAATGTACCCTTACAATTCAATGCAATTGGAATTTGATTACAAGTTCTTCAATTTATTTTTAAGAATGTTGATGTAGACTATGCTATGAAACGTAGTAACTTGATTGTATTGAGTGAATTTAATTATTGAGGTAGAATGTCGATGTTGAAAATATTTGATTATGTGTTGTAGTGGCGCAAATGCATGTGTTGAGTTTATTTATCCTTCCTTGCAGCTACTTCGTTATAGGTTGCATTGAACTTTATGTGTCGGTTAAATGAGATCATTTATGTGTCAAAAACTAGACACAAATCATAAGCAACAACATGAAGCATGCACCATCATCAACACACTCCTCGTGTACCTAAGTTCCCCTTATTCAATTTCGGGCGGATCTAGGACACAGTCACCAAAAAAAATATATGCTTTATTAAAATTTGGAGCACATAATCATTCAGCTTCACAACATATTCATGGATTCAAAGTTCCAGAACTTCTTGGAAGAAAAATGTCTTCAAAAATTGACTCAACTGTTGACAATAATGAGCTTTCCTTTGAAAAACTGCTCACTCCAAAATTACAAAAAAATCAGTCGTGTATCACTCCACAAAATTACTTCAACTTATCACTACAAGAAAAAATGAATCCTTATCACTCCAAAAAAATAACTTATTACTATAAATGAAAAATATGCCCTCACTATTACATACCACTCTTATCCCTCCATTAAAAAATTATGATCACTCTTTTAAAAATCCTTTATAATCATGCTTTTACATACTTTCCATTAAAATAATGTAATTAAAATTATAAAGTCACTTTATAAAAAGTGATTAAAGTGATTAAAGGTTTCTTTTTGAATGTCGCTTTCTTCCCCTTTTTTAAAATACATACTCAAAAAACACTTATCACTCCTATATTCTCCACTCACTTAAAATATTATAACATCATTCTTACCTAACTTATTATTACTCCAATGTTTTAAAAAAAGCGACTTTATCACTCCAAAATCTTTAACTCCTTACCACTCCAATATTTAGAACAAATCAACTTTAATCCACACCATAAGATGATACGTTAACCTCCCATTTACATAAAAATATTTGTAAAATATTCCATACCTTTTGTAAAAAAACTCAGCTATATTTGTTGGTGGTGTCACAAATAAATTGAAAGCTTATGAGGTCGATATCTCTTTGGTATGACAATGATTTTCCTGAAGTAGTTGTCTCAAGAAATTTCCTTCAACAATGATTGTAGAACTGAAATTGCAAAGTGATGGGTTGTCGAATGATTTAATGAGAGATTTCTATTAATAGATTGCATGGGAAATTCTCATTAGCAAATTAATTGCATCATTAGACATGTATGGGCGTACTACTTCAGACACCATTTCTTCTTTCCATAGGTGATTTTAGATCTCTGGATTCTCATTCAAAATCTGCAGAAAATGAATTTTGTAAAGTAAACTCTACAACTGGGCACAGAGTTCTTTACTTCATGTTGGACGCTGACTCCTCCACAATATACGTTGGCCACATTGAACATTAGCCACATAACATAATTAAACGTCCACCAATCTGCTCACAAATCAACCAAAAATGTGACTTCCAAACCATGGTTGCAAATCGATTACAGGGAATTTATCACACTCCATTTTTTCACAAATCCGACAACTTTATATTACACCGAACTCCATCACTTGATATTCACATCTCAATTCTAACTTTTTGTATGACCTGGAAACTTAAATATTGCATGCAACAAAAAATTGAAACAAGCAAAAATTCTTTATGTGGTGATACGTAGAAAAACAAAACCACTTGACCAACTACACACATCACTGTTTCTGGCAGCCAAGTATGAGAAATTTGGCTTCCAAAGGAAACTATATTCAGAGAGCGTATATTCATACTTTCATAAATATTGCTAATGTAACGAGAAATTTAAGGAAGTCCTCACACGATATTTAAAAGAATATGGTTTCCAACACGTTCCTCAATACACTAAAGTTTTGAATGGGATGATGGTGTCCGCCAAGACCAATATGAATTAAAACTCACATCAGTAGCACAATTAAAACTCATATCAACAACACATTATATGTCATTCCTGCAAACTTCCAAAGAGAGACAACTACAACCTAATTTACTACCTTTGTGCACAACCGTAAAATTGTTTTTCGTCGAAGAAATTGGATTACAAAGTCGTGTACAAGATGGATGTGTGTAGTTCTTGTAAATTAAGAATCTCTTGTGAGACAACTTACATGTTCCCATGTGAATAGGATCCCTACAACTACAATGGATGTTATTTGAGTCTTTAGAGTTTATTGATTAGATCCCTTAATTGATTATGCAGAGAACAAATTACATAAGAGTAAGACAGTGAAGGAATCTATTCACAAATTTTTAAAAGAAGTGGTGAGATTGAGTGCAATCCCACTTGATCCAAACCTTCCAAAACCAGTCTTCAAGAAGCCTTCTCCAAAAGTGAAAGTGCCCCAAACTCCATCAAGAAAGAGAGTG
The DNA here is from genome assembly GCA_034641835.2 of Pinus albicaulis. Classification (NCBI taxonomy): domain Eukaryota; kingdom Viridiplantae; phylum Streptophyta; class Pinopsida; order Pinales; family Pinaceae; genus Pinus; species Pinus albicaulis. Next base: position 292,082,313 of record CM076578.1, read on the forward strand.
GGTTGTGATGACATTGAAATGAAGAGAGGGCGTATAAGGCCTATCATGAAATGGAGAGCCGACCCTCTTGAAAATAATGTCAACCCATGAATTTGCAATGATTATGACAATAGGTAGCACCTACAAACAATGTCAAGTAATCTAATCGAACTACAAACATGGGCAGTTGAAAGATGGTACTGCAGCGGCCCAGTGACGCACCGAGAAAAGAATTATTTCCCACAAAGAAATTGCAGAAATTTGAAATGAGCAACTAGACTCCTGACCACACCCTATACTCTTCGGGTCTTGCACCAGTCGGCAGGCTCGACCTCCACATATGCAGGATTTAACCTAGACTAGCTCCAATACCACATGTTGAATAATCACACACCATTAACACACATAAAAACATACATATTTATACCCAAACACAGTCATGGTGGAAAAGGCTTCAACCTCACAACTTCCTCACATATTCTTTCATGATTAAAAGAATGTAATATTACAATTAAATAGATGAGGAGAATGTGTCTCAAGATAGTGTGTTCTATCTTGGAAACTATGGTTGATACAATTTCTCAACCATACACACACCAATCTAGGAGCTACCTTAACTACCTCCTAACTTAGAGGAACAACCCAATCTAGTGAGTTAGGCATAAATTCCTAGCTTTCAATATTTAATTTATTTATTTTGGATTTATAATTGTTTTATGATGTTAGGGTCCTATAATAATAGGACCCTAACACTCATGCGTTCACTCATCTTATCGCACTCCGATCCTTGAAACCGTAAACCACCCTTCCACTGTACGATAAAACCACTAAACCACCTAATCCTACACTATACGTTAAAACGACCAATAAAACCATAAACCACTTCTGTGCATGTGTTAAAACACTTGTCCACTCTTCCACTATGCAAGAACATGTCCACCCTCCACCATTTGAAAAATCCCAAAGTTTTCCAAATGAAATCCTGACTATTACATCCAAATTATTCATGTCTGCGAAATTACAGAATAGACTAAAAGACCACTTTCAACCAGAATTAAAACCTCCAACAATTTGAACTCCTTCCACAGACTTCCTTGTTCCCTAAAACCATTCTCTCCTCTCTACGAAACCATATTTTCATTAATAATTGTTTTATTTTTGCAATTTATTATCAAAACAGAAAATCAGACAAACAGTTTTGATACTAGTCACAAAATCTATTTGCTCCAGATTCTTGGATTTTTATTCAAAGGTTTCATTCAACAACAGTTTGTGTACAAAGAGAAAATCAAATCAAATTAGAGACAGAGCATAATGAGAAAATTTACACAATAAATTGGTTTTAACAGAGTAAAAACATCTACAACAACAATGAAGTTATTCAAAGTAACTCTCCATGACATATTTTACTCACTATTACATATATCTTACTATAAAAGGTAAAAGTGAAAAGGTAATAGAGCAGTAAGGTGAAAGAAAATTCACAAACTTAAATGGTAACTGAGAAATCAAGTTAAATTGAATGCAAATGAAAGACAGAATCAAAACGGTAAGTCATAAGACAAATAAACAAGAAAGAGAAAGTCAACGTGAGAGATGAAACAACAAAATATCAGAGAAAAAAAAAAAAAAAAAAACAGGGACAACGTTCAGTCAGTTGAAAGGTGTCACTACCTTTTAGCCTCCAAATATTTTATTTCCTAGAATAAATCCTGATTAGTTAAACGGGATATTTTGTAATAATTTTTATATAAATACTTCATAATTCGAAGCATTGTGTGTGGATTTCTGAACATTTCTATAGTTGTATTGATCTGAAACCTTAGGGTTCATTGTAAAATTTTCAAGTCAGTAGACTGGATTGAGTAATAAATACATTATATTACAAGATTCATGTGTTGGGACAAATCAGTGAGGTATATTTAAATTTTTCAATTGTTTCATTTCTTAAGTGTTCCATAAACTTGATTCTTTTCCAATTTAAATGTGATAACAGGAATATTATTGAAGAATATTTTTACTTACACTCTGTTTTGAAATATTATTTATTTTAATGTTTTCTTTTGATATCCAGAGTAGGGAATTCTTCATTGCTCCCTAGTTTCGATTGACTTCATTCATTTCCCTCATTATCTAGTTTAAGGAATCCTTAACTACTACTTGATCCTGATTGAAACCACTTCACCATCCAACCTAAAAGATCTGAATTAGCTCAACTACCTTGCCCTATGAAAACCTCCTTTAGAACTTGATTCTGCCCTATTTCTTGATACATTGACTCTATAGCCCAATGGAAAATAGACCTGCATTTATCCACCTAAATCAGAAATTCCACCACCAAACAAAATCAAAATAAAAAACCAATCAATCTTACATAAGTAGCCTAAAATCAACTAAAAACAAAAAAGTTAAATCATAAAGAGGGATCCCTCTCTGAACATTAGGAAGGCTAGATCCTGGTCTCAAAAGTAGGTTTTTGGTTACCTGAGTGAGTTCTTTCTTTAACCTTGAGAAATTACTGAGTGATAACATATGAGAGAGGCTAACAAATCTACCCTAGGTCCACATGACAGTCAGGGTCGATCTCCTCCACTCACCCACCTAGCACATTTCTTTACTGCTACTTTATGCCTCTGAGATCCTTTCATTGGGATGAATTTTTAGGCAGAGCCTCCTTCCCATAAATGGGATGACTTCAACAGTGCAGGCCCTACCACACACTCCCTTACTTCATCCCACCCTGCCCTTCCTGCTGATTTTTTGGGATATCACCTTTTTAATCTGTTGGGGCCTCTCTACTAATCCTATGTTCGAAGTGGGGCCACATGGAAGACTCGCATTGGTTGACGTTGCAGTCTATACCACATCATCCTGAATCTTTTTTTCCTTTTTTTTCTGGCATTATCTGCCTACAAATTCGAGGTAGATTTTATGGGTCAACATGGTGGTGGGTCTTCCCCTCACTAATAAATTCATTTTCATCTTGTGTGCATTTCCACCACCTTTGGTTCTCGTCACCCTTTTTGTTCCTACCCAACACTTCTACTTCCTCCAACTTAAATGCTTTGGGGTGACACCAAATGACATCATCTTGCTCCTAATTTCCCGTCACTTCCATTGGATCAATCCTCTTTTCCTTCTGATCCAAATATTCCAGGTCACCTGGCTAGTTGGCCACCCTTCCATCCAATGGGTGACTACCGAGCACATGTCATCTTGCCACTTTTCTTCCCATCCTATTCTGAAACACTCTCTTAAATGTTCTAGGATGAGTCCAATGGGATGATCTATCATGGGGTCCACCCCCAGCCAATGGCTTGGTCATCGGATTTACTTGTCATCCAGCTCATCCCAGTTGATGTCACCCCAACTGATCCCACCATCACATAAATCTAACCTCTAGGCTCTACCTTATGATATTTCACATCTGAGCCATGTTGTTACACTTCATCCAATCACGGACAAGTAGATTTGGGTTGATCCAATGAGTAGCCTCCATGGCTAGGGTTCCAACTAGCTTAATGGATAATATTTCCCGAGATTCTCTTTAAATTTAGGTCTAGGTCCTTCTTGCCTCACATTATGGTTTACCATCGATATTTTCCATGGGCCAAACAAAGGGACCTCACCTATCCTTTTGAAATGTGCCCAACTTGAATCTTGCTAAGTGTCGAGGTAGTTTGCCTCAACCCCTCACCCATCATTTCCTACTGGTTACTTCACCCAAGACTTTGTCACAGGGGTTCTATAAACATTTAGGTCAACATCGATGTTCAGCGGAGGTGATGGAGAAAGTGTCTTGCTAACACAACCTGCGGTGCCACCCCTCCCGAGCTTGGGAAAAATACTCTCGAACAAGTTCCTAACCCTCGGATATTCTCTACATCAGTGTAAGAGAATTTTTGATGGGTTCACATAGGCATTATTAGAACCACACTTTATTATGTACTTGTAGTGAACACCTGAAAGGATCAATATTTCTTGCCACACTTTGGGAGCTCCAAACTCCCAAGCAGGCATGTCAGAAGCCTTATGGTGCTATGTGCAACCTTCTTGTGTCTAAGAAACTACGGAATGAGGCTATCGAAAGACATCCAGGAAACCGATGTTTCATGGCTAAAAGGCCATTTAGGTAAAGAGTACATGGCTTGAATGGGATCCAAAGAGGAACAAACTCCTCATCATTAAAACAATGTTTTTTCTTTTTTTCTTTTTTCCAGTTTGGCATACCAGTAATTACGTAAATAAGTAGATTTGTGCAAACAAAGACCCTGTTAGGAAGGCTATCACAAATATAATAATTTATAATTAATAAAAGGGTTTCAAGACCATTTTTTACATGTTGTTAAACCAATTCCTTATGGAAATACTACTTGTATCATATCATAGCATCTTTTTATCATTTTAATATGTTGTTAACAATGTAGGGAAAGTCCTTCATACAAATTATTTCTTTTCCATGGCCATATAAAGATGGTATTTCTTATCACACAAGCATGACACATTCTTCTAATTATTATATGTTGTATTTAGATTCAAAATCACACCCATGCTTGACTTATTTAACAACATTACTTATCTCAAAGAGACAATGTTTCAAATGCAATACTTTAACACAACCATAAATGTCATCTCAAGGAAGAGTTGTATTCACACACTTGCAAGGTTAATAACAACACTACATTCCAGAAAACCATACTATTTCAACTGTAAATGCATCATAATTTCATTACCATTTTAAAAAGTGAAAAAATTACTTATCTTATAATTTGCAAGGCAACTAATTCTAGGACAAGGACTCTCCACCCAACCCTAGACAACTGCAGTCAAGCTCACTTGTTGTTGTCACCCCCGAGACAAATTCTAGAGACCGGTGGGCTTTCTAGTGGGATTAAAACACCAGCTACCAAATGAAACAAGGATTCCAAAGGAACTCCTTCTGCAATCCCACCAACTAACTATTTCCATCTTCTTCAACACGGGGAGTCTAGAGGTTCTCTGCCTCACCCTCAAGTGCACACACAATGATTCACTCCCTTTGAGGAAGCCCATAATCCACTGTAACAGTAACTAGAGGTCTTCAATCAAGGCTTCCACTGATGTTGCTCTATGATTAAGCTCTTCCCAAGTTGTACAAGGTTGCAGAGTCTACTATCCCAACCCACGGCCTCCAAATGACCCAATTTGTTATAGGGCTCCAGAGATTCCATTCCAACCCACAACATTTAGGGACCCAAGCTGTTATAGGGCTCTAGAGACTCTGTCTCAACCCACAACATCCAGGGACCCAATTTTTTACATTGGCCGAGGGGTCCTATCTAAACCCACATCCTCTAGGGACCCCAAGCTGTTACAGGGCTCCAGAGACTAGCATGTCAACCCGTAGCCTCTAGGGAACATTAGGACCCATCCCCTCCTCTTCTCTTCACTTTTATTTACTTATGTTTTGCTATGCCTCTTGTTAAATTATCTTTTTTGAATGCTCCAATCAAGTGCCTCCTCCAACTACTATTGGCCTCCTCCTAATGGTGCCTACTACCTCATTTTCCCTAATCTACAGGGATTATTCATCCTCATCCTTCTTTCCTTACTTAGTCTCTTCCTCCATAAATTTCCTGTTCTCTTTTCTTGTTAAGGTTCTCCAGCACATGGGCATATGTACATTATTTTGAAACCCATTTAATTTAAGAACCAGTCCATTAAAATCATGCACCAACCAGCCTTTTGTTGAAATTGGCAACAAGAAAGGCTTATAGTTTAATTTTCCATGAATTAAATTAGAAGTAAATTGTAATTCCACATAACATGACAACTTGTACGAGTTAACTGAGTTAGGAATACTAAGGTAGCTCAGTCAATTCGAATTGAGGGTAAAGATAGAGGCATGTAGAGTTATCCCTAAGTTTTAGGGGGTCCAGTTGCAGTTTATTTTGAGTTGTAATTAGTTAACTCAAGTGTTTGAGTTAAAATCGGTTTTACTAGTTCTAACTGAGAGATGAGCTAGTGATAGGTCGACTGAATTAAATCTGATTTAATTCACATGCAATGATCAATCAGATAATTTATAATTCGTTTTAAATGGTTGGATAATTGATAATTCACTATAAATATTTTTTGCATGTCATTTCTAAGGAAGGCCTAGTTGATATTGGAGCTAAAGGGAAGAGAACTATCAGTTGTATAATTAGAAAATTGGACAGGCCATGCATGAGGTCAATAGGATGCCTTGGAAGTATTGCGTAATCAATTGATAGAAATTTTCTTATTAATAGGGGCTCAATTAGCCTAGGAATGTGTGAGCAAGGTTGGTCAGTCAGGTGCAGGGAATTGGTTAAGTATTGGACCAAACTTTCCAAGATCAGAGTGAGATAGTCAACAAAGTGCATAGGTTTCTCAGGAAGAGAAATAGAATTGTATTGTTTTATTTTCTTGACTTAATGCAATATACAATGTTATCACTTTAGGAAAATACTAGATGTGGGAAAAACCCTATGGTAACCTTGAACCTCTTTTAGGATGAACGCTGATCCTTCAACCTGGAGAGGGATCTCTCCCTAAAACACAACTACCCAAAGGTCACTATAGTAGAAGGTTTTTCTTTTAATATATATTGTCATATTTAATTCATAGGATGAAATTGGTTGGGTTGTTTACAAAACATACCATTGGGCATGGATTCCAGTCCTAAACAAGTAAAGTGACAAATGTAATGAGAAAGTTATAAAAAGCATGAAAGTAGAAAATCCTTTGAATTTTTGAGAAATTAGAAGAAAAGGACTGAAATGATACATAGTATATAGTTGATTGAGGAAAAAAAAAATTAATGGTTGATAAATACAAGAAAGTAGCATCAATCAATTCTTATCTTGGATACTAACATTTTCAGTCATGAAAGGAAGTTTTTATAATAGAGAATAAATTGATAGGGAGCTACAACACATGAATTTTCTAAAAAACGCTCATAAAAAAAAATTGTAATATATTCAAGACTGCTAAAATACACCAGAATGAAAATGTTTTCAAATAAATCCAACCTTTCTTCATGCTTCATAAACATTTTTATAGAACTTACATAAAGTGTTTGCAAAATAATATTTTCCAGATTTAATTACAAATTGCTAACAATAAAGGAGATAAAGCATATTTCTCAAATACATGCATATAAAAATTTCTAGGCCTATCTGCATCTAAGGATAAATTTGTTGTTGGAGTCATTTTTGGAGATAAGGAACAACAAGTCGAATTTGATGAGGTGGCATCCAAGTCACCAATTTTCCATGAGCTTTTCCATAACGAATTCCTGAAAAATATGGTCTAGAGATCCCTTCAAAACTTCAAAAGCGTGATAAATGTTAGAAAAAAGAAAGAGGCTTTTGTAAATGGGTTTGTTATGGACAAAAAAACTCTTTTTTTTTTGTAAAATGCATTCTCAGATGTTTGGAAACTTATTTTGAATAAATTTACTAAAACAGGATTGAAAAATCCTGAAAAATAGCCTTAAAATATACCTTCGAATATTTGAAACCATAACACCTGTTAGAAAACAGAGAGTTATTTTTAAATGGGTACATTGTACACAAAAACCTCCTTCATATTTAGTAAATCTGTTTCCATATATTCATAAATCGCTCTTGAATTTACTACCTTTTATAGGAAAAACTGAGTTTTAACTGACATTTTTTTACAATTTAAAATGCACTAACAGTGGACCTGACAGTTATATCGGAAATGCTGATAAACCTGTTGTGAGTGAATTTCTTCCAAAAAAATTATCAGAACATTTAAAACATTGATAGCCCACTATCAATGATTTTCTTGTTTATTACAACTAAAATGCTAACACTGCAACTGCTAGTGTTTTCTCAAAATAATAATAATAATAATAATAATAAATAAATAAATAAATAAAATAATTAAAAATTAAAAATAAATAAATAGATAAATGAATATAAATATAAATAATAAATAATAAAATAAATAAAAATAATAATAATAAAAAATGAAGTTTATTGTGATAACAAACAGATAGCGATTTTTTAGCTGAGGCTTTCCCTATATACATATTTTTGTTGTGCGATTGAAATTATTTATCTTTATTTGTTCATGTGATTATGAAATCGTAATATATTTTCGCAATTTGTACAATTGAATTAGTATTTTGTTTTAGCATATTACAAAATCAGTTGAATCTATTTAGATATTTCTAATTGGTATCAGAGCAGGAATCACTAAAGAAGAGAAGAACTAGAGTTTGTTTTAAAGAGGTGAATCAAATTTGCATATATATTCTTCAGGACCATCAACAGATCAAGATGTCTTTCTCTAGATTGAGACTCGAATATGCCCTTGAGGGTAGTTTGAATTACATAGCATGGAAGGACAATATGGAGGAAGTTTTGGAGGACAATGGAATGAAGGAATTCATAGACTGTGATATTCCCCAGCCTGCAGCAACAAATGCTCAACTTCTTGATGCATGGAATAAGAATGTAGCAAATGTGAGAAGGATTATATTAGAAGGAGTTCAATATCATATTTCCTCGAACCTCCATGGAAAGGAAACTCCATATGCTCTATGGAAGGCCTTAACATAATTATTTCAGAATAGTAGCACCCACAGAAAGTTGGCACTAAAGTACAAGCTTAGAAATATCAAGATGGAGAAGGGCGACACGATTCCAAAATACTTGATGAAATTCACTCAATGTCAAGATCAGTTTGGAAGTGTTGGGGTGAAAATTTCCTAGATGATTTGGTGAGCCTAGCACTTCTCGGCCTTCCCAAGAGTTGGCATAACTACCAGGACTTAGTGAATGGGAGGGAGAAGCTACCAAAGTATGAGCGATTGTGGTTTGACTTTGTACAAGAAGAGATTCGGCAGAACACCAGAGATGGATCATCATCAAAGACTAATGATGAGGATAATTGTGGCTTAGATGGAAAGGCAAAGAAAGAGAAAGGGAAGGCGTCCCATTCCAAATCGGATTTCGGTCATGTTAAAGTCAATTTTTCAGTGATCAAAGATAACTCTTTTGAGATTTTTCCATTAGTTCATTAGTCAAAACATTTTTATTTTTCAGTCAGTCTTCAGTAATAAATTTGATCATTGAGAAAGTCTCAACAAGATGTGCTACTCCTTCACATTTTGTCATCTCCATTCATAGGTTTAAAGTCATGTCATTTCATCTCATATAGGTCAAAGTTAGGGTGAAAACTGACATGAAAAGTATTTAGTTTTTCATTTTAAAAAGGCAGTCAAAATTCCATTTCATTGATAAAGTTCGTGTGGAAGGAGGTAGCCTATTTTATATTCCAGAAATAAATTCTATGCCATGGGAATTTCTATGCTCCATTGCTATATTTCAAAAATAAATGAAAAAACTTTGTTAAAAAGATATTTTTGAAATCATACTATATTAAAGATTTATCTTTAATATTTCAAAAATAATTATTTAAACCATAGGTTTTAAAACCTATGGATTGTATTTTTCTGCCGTCATACTCCACTATCAAAGCATTCTCCATTTCTATCGTGACACATTGCACTCATTTATTCGCCTACCTTTCATCTCACATCGCTTTCTTCATATCCCTACCACACCAATCAATCACCCCCCTTGTATGTTAAAACTATGCCACTTTGTTGATCATCCATACCATCACCGTTTCATCTGACGACCCATATTAGAATTCGCACCCCCCCCCTCCATCATCTGAGACTTAAAATTTGGGGGGGGGTGGTGGGTTCGAAATGAATGGTATTGTATATTGACTCCCCTGCTACATGTCATACCCATGTGATTTCACACCCCACCCCCCCACATGAAACCACTTACCACTTTCCTACCCCTCCGAAATCCCACTTAACTACTGATCAAAAACATCATTTATCTCGCCTATTATGTCATGCCAATGCAAACTAGCCTGTCCAATCGGTTTAATTCCCATGTTCTCCTGACCCTTAGCTAATTAGCTCAATGGCTAACCATTAAGCAACGTACTCGCGCCCATTTTCAAATGGGAAATAATCAAAATTTTCCATAAATTCATAACTGAACGCCTGTTTAAGACTTTCATGTTTTTTTTCCATCTTCTTTGCACATGTTTTCTAATTTTCAGCCATTACTAGAGTTATAGAGATCAAATTCACCAGCATTTAAAGCCTTCTCTTGCAGCTATTGAGTTTCTTTTAGTTGCAGAACTCATTTTTAGTCTCGGCCTCTGTTGTGTATTAAAGAATTCCTGCTTTCCATCATTCAAATCGCATAATTTCTTCTTTCCACTATTCTAAGAGAGGTAACCATGCCTCTAAAAAACAAAGGGCCTGAGCAACCAGTAAGTCTACTATTGTATCCTCCAGTTGATTTTCACCATATTCCCTTACCAGAAAAATATTATAAAATACATGAAACCTTGTCTGATATTGAACTTTTTGACTTATATTGTTGGTTATAAGATAAGTACTTGGATAAATCAAATGACATAGGACTATGGGACTCTAATCTCCCTCACTGCATCTTTCCTCATGCTCATAGTTGTCTAGAGTTTGTTAGGAGATGTCAGGCTTGGTATATGCCATACCAGAGAGCTATTATCGCTCCTACATGAGAGGTTTTAGTGACCATTAATTCCCAAACAAGTGAACAAATGATGCAACCCCCAAACACAGAAGATGCTACGACATTTTCTTGAGAAGCCTTGATAGAAATTTATCAAAAGTTAGACCTTGCAAAGAGAGCTCAAAATATTGAGCTTTTCATGACTGAAAATGACCCATTACCTAAGAAAATCCTCCATTTTCAGCATCCATATTCCATGAAAGAACCAGACAAATCATCACAGTCATTTCCTACCTTCTTGGTTATTATTCAGACCAATGGGTAGATGAAGCCATCATAGGGTTCTTGTCCATATTTTCCACTGATTCCAAACCCTCCATAATTTTCAATTTCAGTCAGTCTATTGCAGATGCTATCCATGATCAGGTTGTGAAATTCACAACATAGGCTTTCAGTTATGCCTTTATGTTATTTTATTTATCCGTGTACTCCTAACGAGACAAATTTAAGTTTTCTCTACAAAACTTGGATGCAGAAGGCCACCAGAAGTCAATAATTTTCTGTAATTCATTAGTCATGAAGGAACAAAAAGAGTCTTCTTATAAAAAAAAATTGGAATTATTTCTTCAGCCAACATTCAGTTTGTTGAACAGCACTCCAGAACCAAGAATTAGTGAAGAAATTAGGAAGGTATTGCAATTATCAAATCAAGCTAGGATGGGGGATTATATCTTTACCAAAAATATACAGAACTCAGAGTTTATGGATGTGAACTTCCCCCTTATAAGTTGCCTAAATTCCTCCCAATGAGGATTTTTTCATTGGAATATATTAGACAAATATTTAGTGCAAATGAAGTGCACTTTGCTTCTAATAAGAATAAATCACGGTTTAAAATTAAAACAAAGATAGGTCCGTTTATCTGTAATAGCAGAGTAGTAGGGGAAGAGGCAAGAAATTTTTTTGAATAAAATTTCGATTAGCCCAAGATTTAAGTGGTCTTATGATCTGGTTGGTGTCATTTCCAAACTGAGGGTGGAAAATAAATCTACAACATATTTTCATAAACATAGACGAGAAATTGAAAAATACATGAATAAGCTTGAATGGACAGAAGGCACACTACAGGAGGCCAAGGAGAAGACATTATCTACACCAGCATTGCAGACTCCAATTGCACAAGAAAGAGCATGGAAGAGAGTTAGATAGAATCATTCATCTCCAATGATTGATTCATCAAGCAAAGAGTTCAAGATTCCCTACAGGAAGAAGACAAAGCTAAATTTGGAGGTCAATCTCGGCAAGGAGTCAGAGAAATAAGTAATTATCATCACTGAAGAGACACCTCCTTCTACACAAACAGGTGATAAAAGTACTACAACTACTCTTCCTACTTCTAATTTTTCTAAAGAGTAGCAAATAGTAGCCCCTAAAGATCAACAAACATCATCTTCTCCAGGTGAGAAAAAATCCATACAGATTAGCACAGATGCTATAGGGGAGAAATAAAAAAGAGAAGACTTTCTTTGATACTTTCAAAGAAAAGAAGTTGAATAATGAAATGCTGAATACAATTACCTATAATCAATTTTGGAAATAGAATCCTAGTTCACAAAGTAGGCTCCTTTCAGCCTTTGATTCTAAAAAAGGAAAATTTCATTTTTCATTTCTTCAAGCATGAATCTCACAACCAAAATCAGAGGCGGATTATAATAAGGCTAAATTTGAGTTTGACACAAAATAAACTCATCCAATAGACCAAATGGAGCTTCATAAGAAAGTTGGTGAGATTATTTCATCAACTCTCACTAATACTGCTTTAAGTTTGTCAAAATTGTAGGTTTCATTAGCAAATGTGCAGTCACAACTCAAATTGGAGAAGGTGTATTAATTTGCAAATGACACAAGAATAAAGACTCTGGAAGACCTGGTGGTGAATATTGGATGTGATCCATCCAATGTGAATTCTATTGAAGAGATCATCAAGGATAAAATGATGATATAGCAACATTGAGAAAGCAATTGAAAATCCCTACTACAATAGATCCTTTGGCAAAGGATATAGAAGAAAATGAAAGTAAAAAGAAAGATATGGTGAAGTTAATAATGGAGGAGAATTCTCAATTAAAGCAAATGGAATTAGAGGTATAGAATATGATAAAGGAAAAGGAAACAATAGTGAAGACATCAATAGTTCCTTTAGAGGCAGTGCCACTAGCAGCCATTCCTATAGCTCAAACTTCTACAACAAGCACTATAGATGGAGTTGAGCAGCTTACCAAAGCAGTTCAGAACATATCTATTCAAGAAGAAGAGATCAAAAAGTTGTAGGATCAAGTAAAACTACTATAATTACATAAGACTAATGTTGATAGTTCATATGCAACTGAAGCATAGAGGGCTAAAAAATTGATTGAAAGACTACAAAAAGAACAGAAGGAGTCCTCCATTGGTAATAATTTGGGCCATGTGAAAGAAATTATATGGGAAGTCATCATAGAGTCCATCAATGAAATTTTTCCACTCATACAAATCATCATTGAGCAAAAAGAATTGATCCAGAAGGAAAATGAGGCCATTACAACAATCAAAGAATAGCTGGGAGACAAGCCTGCAACAATGAAAAATATCATCAGATTTTTTAATTCAAAGAACCGGTATGAGCTGGATGAATTTTGCATTGAGGACATAATAGACACCATCCTGGAACTGAAGAGAGTGCTGACAAAGAAAAATTTAATTCTTCAACTGGAAGAAAAATGTCACAACCTCAAGGTTATAGTTCACAGATTCTTCAACAGGATAGAATCTACAATACAGAAAGTACTGCTTTCTCTTTTTTTAATTAATGATAAACTAATGACCAAAGATGACTATGGAAAGAGACTTCAGGAATTTCCAAGAATACTGCCAAGTTAGCAAATATTAAAGGTACATTAACAAGAAAAGAATTATTGGGAGAAATAAGCAATGATATTTATATTCAGTATGAAATCAAGCTTGTCCTTGTTGTGAAACCAAATTTTTCTAAGTACATTGAGGCAGATCAAATTTATCGCAAGGTAATTAAATTAGTTATCCCTGACGAAGAGCGTTGGGAAAAATTATGTGAGTTTCAGGAGCAATTAATAAAAGTGGAAAAGTTAATTTTTCCAAATCAACAGTCAACAGACATCCAACGCAGCCCGTGATTATCTCCTTTAGCAAACATATTTCAGTTACAGTCAATGATAGCATAGCAGATTGAATTTATTTCCATGATTCAGTTAGAGCTAGTTAGCTAATACAACGCTATCAGATGTACGAATTATTTTGTTGTTGTTGGATAATCGAGTTCTGAAAACTCTGTGTATTATTTGTGGACCTGTTGTTAATGAAAATCAAAGGAGTTTGTAGAAATTGTGTGAGATTCACATGGTATTTTATTAAGCATTGTGCCTTTCTCTATTAATTCATTTCCATTCCATATTCTATGTAAAATATTATTCAGTTTATAAGCATAAATCAGTCAAATTCTCTATTTAATAATATTTTTACAATGTGTATTTCTTCTAATGAATGAATTCATCTAAAAATGCTCATTCATACTTCTCTCTTTTCTACCACTATACATTAATGAAAAATTAAATGTTCTTAACTAAATTTCCTATATTTCCTTACTCATTTTTCTGCAGTACAATCTTTGAAATCCGTTTTAGCTTTCACTGATTATAAATTTATCCAGCCAAAAAATCATTAAACAAATTTTAAAACAAATTAATCTATTATCTAGCCTAAAATCTGGTATTTAGCCCTAAAATTAAATAATTAAAAAGTGTCATAGAGAGAGTCATCTCTAGTAAGGTAGGGCTAGCTTCCTAGCTAAAAGTTGGTATGTGGTTAGCCTAGGAAGTTGGGGAGAGTGATAACACTCATGGCGTCGTGTCGGGGATCGAACCCGGGCCACCCGTGTGACAAGCGGGAATACTCACCACTATACTACAACGACAAATTAAATGTGCTTAAATAAATTTCCTATATTTCCTTACTCAGTTTTCTGCAGTACAGTCTTTGAAATCACTTTTAGCTTTCACTTATTATAAATTTATCCCACAAACAAATCATTAAACATATTCTAAAACAAATTAATATATTATCTAGCCTAAAATCTTGTACTCAGCCCTAAAATTGAATAGTGACAAAAAGAGAGCCCTCTCTAGTTAGGTAGGGCTAGCTTCCTAGCTAAAATTTGGTCTATGGTTACCTTTCTTCACTCCTAATTTCATCCTAGGAATTTGGGGAGAGTGATAACAGGTCAAGCGGGAAATAATCGAGACTTGTCAAATGTAAAATATTTTCACTGTCATGAGCTTGGACACTATGCTAAAAAGTGTCTGCACAAGAATACCAACAAGAATTCTTAATGAGGAGCAGAAGGTGAAGCACTTGCTTGATAGTTCGGGTTGGATTTCACCCTCATCACATGCATGTTGTCATCAATTATGGGTTATGTGTGGTACTTAGATAGCGGAGCTTCATTCCATATGACAGACAACAAATACTTCTTCAGTAACTTGGAAGAGAAGTATCTCCATATGCACATCGAGATGGGAGATGATGGGAGGTATAGTGCTATCGTCATAGGTACAATTTCCTTTCATAGGGAGTCAAGTATTCCTCTCACATTAAAAGATGTCATGTATGTTCTTGGTTTAAATAATAATTTCACATATGTTTCTATGTTGGATGAATGTGGCTATGATGTGATATTCGGTGAAGGAAAGGAGTACCTTTGTCACAAATCCACGAGACAGGTGAAGAAGATTTGGGTTTGAGTAAAGAACTTCTACAAATTGGATGTAGAAGATTGTGTTGCCATGAGCATGAAAGCAGAGAAGTTGGAGAGCTAAGACATCAATGATTTATGGCATAGGAGGTTGGGCGATCTACACCATGTGGTTTGAAGATCATGCAGCATATTACTATAGGACTTCTAAAGGGTGCACTTGAGCAGTGAGATACATGCAAAGGGTGTACATTGGGGGAGTATACAAAAGGAACCTTTCACAATAAGGAAAGTCAAGCAAAGGTGATCCTTGAGAGAGTTCACTCAGATGTGTGTGGACCGTTCTCGACATCTTCCACAAAAAAACACAAGTATTATGTGACTTTTGTAGATGATTTTTCATGCAAGTGTTTCATTTTATTCATGTAGAAGAAAGATCAAATGTTCTCCAAGTTTTTTGAGTTCAAAGCACTTTTCAAGAAAGATACAGGGAAGGAGGTGAAGGTTCTTAGGAGCAACAATGGTGAAGAATATCTCTCTAATGAATTCAAGAACTTATGTAGTTCAGAAGGAATTCGAAGGGAATTGATAGAAACTCATAACCGACAACATAATGGGGTTGCAAAAAGGAAGAATAAAACTATTGTAGGAGCAACACGAGCTATGTTGCATCATCAGGGCCTATTGTTGCATCTGTGGGCAGAAGCATGTAATACAAAAAAATTTATGCATAACATAAGTCCTCATCATATACCTGGGATGAGTACACCAAAGGAAGTTTTTTCAGGTAAGCAACTAGATGTCGTATTTTAAATTTTTGGTTCATCATTTTATTTGCATGTCACTGAAGATTCTAGGAAGAAGCTAGAGACAATAGCTGATTTGGGGATATTTTTTGGGTACACTGATACACCTCACAACTATCAGGTGTACTTTCCATCACACATGATGACAATGGTCAAAAGAGATGTGAAATTCGATGAAGATAAGGCCATGCGAATTTCCCTTGAGAAGGATATTTAGTTGCATGTATTTGAGTATCTCTTGGCTCCAAAAGAAGAAACTCAAGATGTGGATCAGCCACAAGCAGAGGTGCAGAGAGTGGAATAAACCACTCATGCAGATACATCCTGAGATGGAAGGAAGTGCATTAGAGAGGCTGAAAAGTTGATGCTTGATGCAAGAGATAATTTCAGACCACCCATAGCATAGCACAGGCAAAGAAGTTCCCCAGAATGGTACACTATATACATGATTCTTAAGAGCGAAGGTGTAGAGATAGAGCCATCCTTTTTTGAGGAATCAGTGCATAAAATAATTTGGGTTGATGGCATGGTTGAAGAGTATGACTCAATTATTAGAAATATTGCATGGGAAGTTGTCCCAAGACCAAAGAGGAAGTCATTTGTAGGGTCCAAGTGGATCTACAAGATGCAGCAGGCAGCAGATGGGAGTGTGGAGAATCACAAGTCTAGGTTTGTGGCCAGAAGGTTCTCTTGTGTGGAGGGGATTGATTATGATGAGACCTTTGCACCAATCACAAAGTACTCATCAATCATATCCATCCTGGGACTCTTAGCAAAGTTGGGATGGAAGATACATCAGATGGATGTAAATACAACCTTCCTTAATGGGGTTATTGAGGAACAAGTGTACATTTATGATCCAGAAGGTTTTTATACCATCGACAGAGAGTCCCATGTGTGCAGACTCAAAAGAGAATTTAATGGGCTTAAGAAAGCACCTCGTGCATGGTACGCCAGGATCGACAACTATTTCACCGCTTTTGGCTTCACTAATAATGAAGCAGATGCAAACCTTTACCATATTTTGATAGAAGGTAAACTTTTGATAATTATACTTTATGTTGATGATTTGATACTAACATGTGATGAGCATCTCATCAAGTCTTGAAAAGAGGATATTGCAAGATAATTTGAGATGAAGGACATGGGGCTCTTGCACTATTTCCTAGGATGGGAAAATTGGCAAAGAGATGTGGAGATATTTGTATCTCAAGGAAAGTATGCCAAAAAGATTCTCAGGAAGTTCCACATGGAGGGAAGCAAACCCATGGAGACTCCCCTAGCAATAAATTGAAGGAAGAAGGATGCTAATTTAGGTGAAGTAGAAGATGCTACCATCTAAAGGCAGCTTGTGGGTTCACTTATATATTTGGTGAACACAAGACCAGACATATGTTATGTTGTTAACCAACTTAGTCAAGATATGGTTAAGCCTACCAAGCTCTTTTGGAAGGAAGGAAAGCATGTGTTGAGATACCTCAAAGGTGCTACAAATTTTGGGATATGGTACAGACAGAAGGAGTGAAGCTTCAAGGTTTCACAAATGCAGATTAGGAAGGGATTCCATCCGATAGGAAGAAAACATCAAGGGGAATCATTAGTATAGGATCAATAGAATTTTCCTGGTACAACACGAAATAGAGATCCGTTGCGCTCAATTCAACAAAGGCAGAGTACATGGTGGCGAGTTAGACAACATGTGAGGCCATCTGGATGAGGAAGATACTTGTTGGTTTGTTTGGTCGGTGGATGGATTTGACAGTGATTTATTGTGATAACTATAGTTGCATCAAACTCTCGGTTAATCCATTTTTTCATGACAAGTCCAAGAATATTGATATCTGGTATCACCATATCATAGATTCCATGCATATGCAGATTATGTTATTAGATTACATTCCCACAGAGGAGCAGGATGCAAAAATATTGACGAAAGAAATGTCAAGAAGAAAATTTGAGCTCCAAAAAGACAGGATTGGGGTAGCAGACAATACATTTCTTGTTGAGAGGGAGTGTTGAAATTGGCAACAAGAAAGGCTTCTAATTTAATTTTCCCTTAATTAAATTAGAAGTAAATTATAATTCCACATCACATGACAACTTGTACAAGTTAAATGAGTTAGGAAGACTTAGTTAGCTCAGTCAATTTGAGTTGAGGTTCAAACTAGAGGCATGTAGAGTTCTCCATAGGTTTTAAGGGGTCCAGTTGCAGTTTATTTTGAATTGTAATTAGTTAACTCGATTATTTGAGAAAAATGAATTTAACTAGTTCTAACTAAGATATTAACTAGTGATAGGTCGAGTGAATTAAATTTGATTTAATTCACATGCAGCGATAAATCAAATAACTGGTAATTTTTTATACATAGTTGTTGCACGTCAGTTCTAAGGAAGGCCTAGGTGAGATTGGAGTTAAAGGGAAGATAACTATCAGTTGTATAATTAGAAAATTGGACAGGACATGCATGAGGTCATCAGGACGCCTTGGAAGTATTGCGTAATCAATTGATGGTAATTTCCTAATTAATAGCGGCTCAATTAGCTCAGTAATGCTTGAACAAGGCTGGTCAGTTAAGTGGAAGGAATTCGTTAAGTATTGGACCAAACTTGCTAGGATCATAGTGAGACAGTCAACAGAGTGCCTAAGCTTCTCAGGAAGGGGAATAACATTGTATTGTTTCATGTTATTGACTTAATGCAATATATAGATAGCAGGGTTTTTAGCTAAGCCTTTCCCCAGATACATCTTTGTCTTGTGCGTTTGAAATTATTTTTCTTTCTTTTTCATGTGATTGTGCAATTGTAATTGGTTTCTACAATTTTTAGAATTGATTCAGTATTTGTTTTAGCATATTACAAGATAAGTTGAACATGGAAAATTTTAGGGGCTAATATTCATAGGTGGGCTAATTTTCCATGTTTTTTCCAAAAAAAAATATTCGCCAATTTCCATTTTTTATAAAAATGATTCACCCAATTTTTACAATATAAAATTATTTTATGTTTAAAATCGCCAAAATTCTATATATATATATATATATATATCTGTGTGTGTGTGTATATATATAATTATAAATTTGAATAATTTTATAAATACATCAATAAACATTTTATAATTTACATATTAGGGACCAGTGAGATTCACCAATTTTTTAAACTTCAAGATAATTTTATATCCTTAAAATTTTCCCTAAAGTTGAATCTATTTAAACATTTTTGGACCTTTAATGGTTGTCCAAGCAATTCATATTTTTTGCACAGTAAAACCTCAACATCCCAAGAAATAAATCATCCTCCTTAGCTCTGGAATTAGTTTCCGTTTGACTTGATCCCCTTTTCAAATTTACATTTCTGTAAAAATATTTATAATGCATTTTTATAATAGAACCGTGGGTGGGGTTGTAACAGAAGGGGTGATTGAAAGAATCATTATCATGGGAGAATTTCTTCACATAAGAAACATCTATAAGGGGAGAAATATGACAAGTGGATGAAAAATCCATCAATGTTGAAACCAAAGTGTCTTCATAGGATGGTTCTAAAGAAACATATGCAGAATCTCCCAAGGAGTCTAGAAAAATCGATCCCATGGATGATGATAGGCATAGGATGGGTATGAAAGTTCCCATAATTTAAACATTAAGAGGAGGAATAATTATGGCTGATTGAGTAGCCTCTTGTCCTAGAAATGAATTGGTGTCAGGATCCGTAGGTAGAGAAGGAAGAAAGTAACTATGAGAAGTATCTAATTTACAAAGAAAATGGTGTGTATTATGAAAGATTTCAAGATGAGGACAATGATGAGAGTTATTTTTGTACATGTCACAAAAATCACAAGGGTGGTTTGTTCACAATGATTTTTTTTTCTTGGCCGACTCTAGTAGAGTGATGTACACCTTTGGGACAATGAGGTTGGGTTGAATTCCAAATCCAGAAACAATGAACTTAATGTGTGGAATGTCAGGGAAATTTTTAGTGGCATCACCTTGAACATCATACTCGGGTGACCTTGTCCTTTCCCCCATTTTTTTGGGATTTCCCCCCTCAATAGATGCTTTCAAAATAAGAGTAACTTCCTATTGAGTTTGTTATGGAACTGAAGAAAAGGAAGGGGTGGTAGAAACAGGTTACACAAATTAAAAGCCATGTAAGGCTTGAACTGGTCAGGAGGAGTGTTTGTAGGAGGATCAATGTACCAAACTGGGATCCCCAAATTCATGTTAGGGAGACTCAACATAGCCATTACAAGAGTAGAAAATATTCTTGGTCATGAGAATAAGAAAGTTATCTGACCAAAGTGGTAATGACCTCGAGGAGCTCCTCATCAAGGAGGGTGGGCCAGAGGAAATCCACTTGAAGGGAAATGGCCAGGAATAATTCTTCCTGAAGGAGTATTTAAGTCTTGAGTAGTAGGTTGTTGTGGATCTGGTTGATGTGAAGACATATTAGATTTCTTGTTAGTGGCCCTTGATGTTTGAAGCATGCAAACACTAGAATATCTCAGATTAGTGGAAACAAGCGGTGGGCCATAATAATCCCCAAGAAATGTGGAATCTTAATAAACTCCATGATAAACATCGGTGAAGATAGGGATGATATAGTTTCCCACCATTAATGAAATGATATTTTTAGGAGAGTTCTAGGATTTAGGGTCATAGTAAGTCAGTTGATTGATGGTGGTGATCTTTCCATTATGGGGAAAGAACATCTTAAGGAAGGTATAATATGCGACCATTGAAATGGCATACATGAAGCTACGACCAAGAAAGAGGTTATAATTTAGATTGGTTTCGATGACTTCGATATCAATCATGACTTGTTTTCTGGAAATAGCTATGGGGAAATTCTGATATAAACTAATAGGTTGCAAGGGGTGAATTTCCCATGTATGAAAAGTGATGGTTGATGGTGACAGTTTAGGGGAACCAAGTTGTTTCCTGACACTCGTGGTCATCACACAAGTGGAAGTGCCTTCGTCGACTATACATCATTGAACAATGGAATTTTTTGTATAGAGTGGTATCCGAAAAGAAACGAATGAGGGAAGGGGAGGATGGTTCATTTTATCAACATAAAAAATGATCATATGATCATCATAAGGATCTGTTAGCTCCCTGTAATCAGCAAGATTGGAAAAATTCTGACCGCAGGGAGAAACATCATTTCAACCACTTTGGGATTCTAGGATCTAGCCCTCCTGAATCCGGAGAGGGATCTCTCCAATAAGTGCAAAGATGGATTTGTCTTTGAAGTTTTGGGTGATGATATTAGGCTAGTTATGAAGGTCAAGGGTTTTGTTTGTTTTTGTATTGTTAAGCATGATTACTGTTTGAGGTGGAAATTTCTATATGCAAAGAGTTTCAAAGGTGTGAAGTTGCAAGTAAATAGAACAAGCTTTGGCCAGGAAGATAGATAATTGCAATTTTTAGTCCACAGGGCTATGGAGTCATAATAGGGTTTAATTGAAACAAAAAGAGGCAAGAGTGGTACATGGGGCAAGTCATCTATGTCTAAGGATCTCTTTAAAGTTTTATTTATGGAATGAAATGATACAAAAAGAAGGGGAAATAAACAGATGAAGAACAAAGAGCAGCCTAAGATTTGGTGAGTACTTTTAAAGTAGCCAGCTTTTGACATACACTTAAGAAAGACATAAAAGTAAACTAGGATCTGGTAACTACTTTAAACTAGCCAGCCTTTGATACACTTTCAATAGAAACATAAAAAAAAATAGGGGAAACACAAATGAGAACAAAGAATGGTCTAAGATATGGTAAGTACTTCTAAACTAGCCAGCTTTCAACACATTCCAAGGGAAAACATTCAGACAGTCTTTGGGGATAAAACTAGGACTAGGGAACACCATATCTTCCTTAGTTCATATCTATTTAACTAATACTGAACATAACATTTAAGAATAATATTCAGCTAAGACAATAAGACGAGGGAACACCATCATTCCTATGCTTAAACTGAATTAAATCATTCCCAAATAACATAGATTGGAAGAAAACATTCAGATAAAGATTTTCAGTCAGAGAAGGGTATTGGTATACAGTAGGTTCTAACTCCTTGCATGTTGTTCTTTATAAGAGAAGATGAACACAGTGAAAATAGAAACAAAATAACAAGTTACAATGAGAAAAACATCACCGTCAACATAGACCAGGATCCCATAAATCAGCTTGTGTTGATGCTCCAAACTGGTTACAAATTTAAGTCCAATGCTTTAGTCTAGCAGTCATCTACACCTCCCAAACTAACTTATCTATTACAAGCAGAGCTCCAAGAGCCAGTGAACACTATTTACAGGTAGAAGTCTCAAGCTCAATTACATTTCAATGTTTCAGTAGCCAAATCAACCAACCCCTCTCTCATCTTCTGCAGTAGTATTTATAGAACAATGAGGAGGTGAGATCTGATAAAAGATCTCTAAAGATAATTAATACAGACTTAATAGCTTCTTGGCCTTTGGGGGGCTTAACGAAGAAGCTTACATAGGTGTCCTCTGTATTAAATTATTTACATAAAGATTTAAGCTCGGTGGGAGCTCTTTTTTTACCTTTGAGGCTTTGCGTGATGTCAAAGTAACTCTGCTAATATCTTGTCATTAAGGTTGTTTGCAGATTTTACTGTCTGGCTGCTTTGTGAGGCAGATATCTGGTCTTGATCAATAACTTCGGCCTCCGATTGAACGCTTCGAGGCACAGGTGTCTTTGTGGTAGTTGGGAGGAATCAATTTGCCTCAAATGTGGCGATGGAGGCTTTATTTCTGATGAACCTTTATGATTTTTCTTTTAAATGTGTTTTAATTGGGGATTAGGCTTTTGATAAACCATATTAGACGTAATCCGCATGGATCTATCTTCAATATTATGTTCTGGTGTGTTCTTGTCTTCGACATTGATACTCTTTGATTTGTGCTTGATTCACCGTGTTTATTGGCGTGTAGGGCTGCGCAGGGGTCTTGTGGCATCAATGCCTCATAAATTATTGATGAAACTTGGAGTTGAACCCTACGAATGATTCCCATTGATAAATCGAAGGCAGGAGGATCGTCACCCTCAGCCTTTGAATTTCCTTCAGACATAGCGGAAAAAACCACTGGAACCCTGCAAAATACGAACAATGTTATAAAATCCTGCATGTATAGGTTCACTACTTCTGAAGGTGCATGGAGAGAGCATGGACGTTGGATGGCATCATCCAATGGTCGAGATTGATTAGAAGAAGTCAAAGGGAAGGTGAAAGAAGAATTTAAATCGGAGCCGTCGATCGTGCAGAGATTGACGGTCGGGAGCGGAGGTGGATAAATAACATGAAGAGGGAACATTATTCAGGAAAATAAAAATAAAAAGCGGAGTAAAAGGTTTAAAACCTTTTTTTTGGTGAAAAATGGTGGAAAATCAAGATTGGGAATCGGGACGATCGTGGGCCATCGGATGAGAGTGGCCCAAGCGATCAACAATGGTGATCACCAAAATAAAAAACCTTATAAAACGAGCCCAAACTTCAGACTCCTAATAAAATGAGGATGAATAAAACCCCCGGGTCTAGATTTGCTGACTGTGCGGGGAAACAATGAAGATCCGCCTCAATCAAAATTTGTTGTGTGGATGCTGATGTGGCGTTGGGGGCCACCGGCTCTTGTGGGACCGTTGACTACCGTCGTGTACGAGGGGACTGGGGCGATGGAGTGTGGGCCATCGATTTTCAAATCAGATCAACGGCGGAGATGCTTTTAACACTGCGCCGTACCCATGGTTATTGCATGGGCATCTTCAGAGCGTGATCACCATTTGATGAGCGGCCCCAGATCGGACGGTGGACATCAATATCACGCTGGGCCCATGTCTGACCTTTAATGCGCAATGAGGGTGGTATTTCAAAAAGGCTCAAATCCACATGTCAGCCGTTGAATGGAATCGCTGCAAAATAGAAAAAACCGCCTCCTCAAAAGCAGTGCGATGAATTTCGTTTGCTTTTGCAATAATGAGTGGCTGGAGGGGACCACTGGGGTGATAGATTGCGTGTTGTCTATTTGTAGATCAGATCGATGGTGGAGAGTGAATAGAAATTTTCACTAGCAGAAAACTTTAGGATATAGTAAAAACCGACAAATTCATATAAACGAAGGTTTATACTTTGGGGGCGAAATATTAATTTTCAATATGGCTTGGCGCCCGTCTGTGGGGCCATGGTCCATATGGAAAAAAATATGACCCGGGGGGTTAATGGATGCAGGGCTAATCGACATCGGGCGATGCGATAAGCACCTTTATGGCCAACACCTGGTTCCAGCACCAGGGCATATGGAGGGGAAGGGTTAAAGACTTAGCCCAAGGGACTTAAGTCTATAATATATAAAAAATGTGATTTTTATAGATTGTTAATGATTTTCAAAGGAGTTTGAGGGTTTTGATAAGGCAAGAAAGAGTCTTAAACCTTATCAAAGGGATTTTGATGAAGGGAAAGGGGAAAATGAGGTTAGTTTAGAAAGAGGAAAGGAAAGGGAAAAGGAGTTTGCAGCAGTATTTTGTCTTGGAAATCAGCAGGATTTCTAAGTGTAAAATGGGCACAGTAGTGAAAATTCGGACAGAGGCATGAGGCCTTCAAGAGTCTTCAAGAGCCAACACTTTTTGCAATAAAATTTGTTCCTTGAAGGCTCCAAAATGATTTAGCCACCTTTTGGTATAAAAAATTTCATAGGTGGCTAACAGTGGCTCCACTTGGGGATGGTGCCTTCTTGAAGGCATCAAGAACTTCAGACTTGGATTCTCTGGGAGGTTGATCAGTGCCTCATCCATTGGGCTCCCTTTTTGTCTGTGGATGATCTAATTTTTCTCTAAAACATATTAGCATTCATGGATTAACAATGGAACTTCATCAATAGAACTTGTCTACCTACCCAATCCTATTGATCTAACATTTTTTATTCTTTAGAGTGCACTTGGATTGGCAAAATCTTTCACAACATTTTATTCTTTTGAAAGCAGAAAATATAATCTATTTCTACTCCTCATTTCTTCATGGACTCATATTAAACAGTTGAGCCCATACGATTCTCTACCTAATCTACCATCTATTGGGATTAAACTGTCCAACATACTTTATTCTCTAAATTCTACAACATAAATTTAAAAAGCAATCAAGTCAGGATTGAATAGTTTAACTTGATGCTGGTCTATGGCATAAAAACAAGCTGCACATAGACATTATTTTTCACAAAATTTAGAACAAAACGGAAGGTTTGAGATCTGAAATTTCACAGCATTTCCTTCCTCTTTTCTATAGCTCTGTTTTGACTCTTAGTTGAGTTGTCTTTTCTTTTCTAACTGGTTCAGATTTTAAGCTATTTAGAACTATATTTTTACATCTTTTGACTTAGAATTTGAAACAGATTTGATTCATTCTCTCTCTAAAACTTTAGGTTCAAATTTTGAGCATGTTTGAACCTTTAATTTCTATCCTAAACTATCTACTGATAAGCCAAGATTAAACAGTTTGGAAAATCAAATTCACTATCCTATCAGCAGAAAATTTAAAGCTAATTAGTCAAGATTAAGTTAACTAGAAGTGTGTTCTTCAGGAGTGGCATTTGAGCTTGCACAATTTCAGATTTGTTTCTCTTTTTGGTATGGGGCTATACCTTTCTTTTTTCATAGTCTTCCCTCTTTTCTTTCTTTCTCTGTTTTTGTGTTTTTTATTTTTTATAACTTTGAATGCAATGATGGGTGGAGTATTTATAATGAGAAAAAATATAAAAAGGCTTTCAGAACATAACATGGATCAAGATAAATAATTCTTAAGCATCCTGCCATTGACAGGACCCCCAAACATTATGCTCCATTCAACTCCTGCAAGAAAAATGCATTGTTACCAGCAGCTGGATGGATAGAGTAAGGGCCAAGCCATAAGTTGTCAAATTTTTCGTGCTTGCCCTTGTATTCCCTACTTGAGTCCCACTTCAAAACTTTTTCCCCAATATTGAAATTGCTGGCCTTTGTTCTTCTGTCAAAAAGCTTTTTAATGCTATCCTACTTCTGTAATGCTTTGTTATAAACCTCCTCCCTGGTTTGCTAAAGATGAATGGTCTGATTTATTCTTCTGATCATGTCATTATCTTCAGTTTGCAACTCTTGAATCGACTTCATCACTGGTACACCAAAGCTGCTTGGAAAAATTGCATCAGTATCATCCACAAGCTGGAAAGGTGACATACCAATAGATTTCTTCAAAGTCAATCTATCAACCCAAAGTGCATGAACTAGATTCGTGTGCAAAGACTTTTTGTTGTCATCCAACAGTTTCTTGATTATGTTCACTAAACTCTTGTTTGAGGATTCTGCAAGTCCATTACCTTGAGGGTAATAGGCCATGGAATGCCCCAATGTTAGTTGATATCTGTGACAGAATTCAACCATATTCTTTGACCCAAATGCTGTTGCATTATCCGTGATGATCTTGGTAGGACAGCCAAATCTAGAGAGAATATTATTCTCTATGAATTTTATAATAACAGAATCATTGGCTTGCCTACAAGGTATGGCTTCTATCCACTTAGTGAAATAGTCTGTGGTAGTGAAATCCATCTATGTTGGGCAAAGGATGGTGTATGGATTTCTCCTATGAAGTCAAGTCCCCACTATTGAAAAGGAGCTTCAACAGTGATTGGATGTAGAGGTAGGGGTAGCAGATTTCTTTTGACTTCAAAAAGTTGACATTTATGACAGGCTGTGATCATCTTGTGCACATCATGGAAAAGAGTAGGCCAATAGAAACTAGCCCTCAAAATTTTGTTGGTTGTTGTCTTCCAGTACAAATTACCTCCACACTCCCCTTCACGGTACTGGTGCTTAACCTTCTCTGCATAAAACTCAGGAAAACATTTAAGCAATACAACACTTGCATTTTTCCAATAAAGACATCTATCTATAATGCAATATTTTACATCTTTTAACTTTAGGAACCTTGCCTTTGTTTTTGTCAAACCGAGAGGTGCGTTTAAATTAAGAAAAACATAAATAATATCAGCATACCAAGAGGAATTCATAAAATGGTCTTCAACAATGGGAGTTGAGATTTCCTCTTGATCATCCAAAGCATCAATCATATTAATATCAATAACTTCAAAATTTGATTTAGCCATTAATCTAGCTAGACCTTGGCCTTTGATGAGCTTGGTGGACTTTATCTCTAAATCATATTCAAGAATAATAGCAATCCACTTACCTCTCTTACCATCTGGGTCCTGTGCTAGAATGTCTTTAACAACTGAGTTTGGGACAAAGGCAATGATGTGTGAGTGAAGGATGTATACTCTGAAGTCTTTCAAAGCTTTAACCAAAGAAAAAGATTTCTTCTCCATAATGTTATATTTCAGAGGGGCATCCCTCAATGCCTTGCTAAAGAATGCAATAGGTTGCTCTTGTCCTTGTGGATTTCTTTGTAGAAGGACATCAGCTATGGTATGTTCTGATGCAAATGAAAAAATATAAAAATCTTTTGACAAATCAAGACTTATTAGAACTGGTGTCTTGGTTAGCGCTTGTTTCACCAGCTCAAAGGACTTCTTTGCTTCCAAGGTCCATTTTACCTCTTGCTCCTTCTTCAAAATGTTTGTGATGTTCCTAAGAAGCTCAGCCAAGTTGGGGATGAACCTTCTCAAAAATTTAATCTTTCCAATGAAAGATTGCAACTCCTTGATGTTCCGAGGATGAGAGATTTCCAATATGGCCTCAATTCTTTTGGGATCAATCTTAATACCCTCTTCTGAAATAATGTGCCCTAGAATTTTACCTTCTTGGAGACCGAATAGTGTCTTCTTAGGGTTTAAAGATATCCCAAACTTTTTGCATTTCTCAAAAACTCTTCTTAAATGATATAAGTGCTCTTCATCTATTTTTGAAAACACAGTGACATCATCAAGGTATATAATGATGAAGTAGCCCAGCTCTTCCGAGAATTCTATGTCCATGGCTCTTTGAAAGGTTGCTTCAGCATTCATTAGACCAAAGGGCATTTTCACATACATGAAAGTGCCCCATGGTGTAGTAAAGGCTGTCTTTAATTGATCAGCAGGGTGAAATAAGATCTGATTGTACCCTGAATAGCCATCCAGCAAAGAAATTCTTCTAGACCCTACCACCCTTTTTAAAATATGATCCATCTTAGGTAAAGGGTAGTTGTATTTTAATGAAGCTTTTTTTAAGTCTATAAAGTCTATACAAAGCCCGAACTCTCCACTTTTCTTCCTCACTGACACTAGATTAGACACCCACTTAGAATATCTAATAGGGACAATAATACCAGCATCGTACATTTTCATGATTTCCTTTTGAACCAAAGGCAACTGAACAGGGTTTACTCTGCGCAGTTTCTGTTTGAATGGTTTTTGGTTTTCTTTGAGAGGGATTTTGTGTTGTATTATTTCAGTGTCATAGGATTTCAGATCTTCGTAACTCCATGCAAAAACATCATAAAACTCTTTAAATAGCTCTATGTATTTGAGTTTAATGTGAGCTGGTAAATATTTAGAGAGTTTAATCATTTTCAGTTTTTTATCACTGCCTATATTTCACTCTTCCACTTCAGTCTCTACAGGTTCCATTTTTGGTTTATTTGCCACATCGTTAAAATCGAACAACTCTTCTAAAGGGGCCAGACCCTTCAGCAAACTTTCATCTTTAGAGTGCAGAGTTTCTAACTCTACATTCAATTATGTTTTGTTTATAAGTTTTCTTGTCAGAAAATTAATATTGACAAGCTCAGGAGACAGCTCTTCTTCACCAAGAAAATTTTCTTCACCACAATCTGTATCATAGTTTGAGTCCGAACTGTGTAGTTCAAATTCGTTTCTGAATTGCATGAAGTATTCTATTTGTTTGTCTTCGTCAAACACCTGCCAATACTTTTCGTTATCAGGCACGAAGGGTCTAAATTTTATCTGAGTTGTGCAGTCTTTGGCTTCATATGGCGTTAAGCACATTCTAGCTGCAAAGGCTAAATTGTGGGTGAAATATTTCTTTTTCTTGGGACAAAAATCAGTTTGGACTCCTCAAATGTTTTTAAAAGGTCCATGACATTGTTTCGGTAGGCCCTAAGTCTGGGATGATTTGCGTTATACTCTCCATTGACTTGCGTAATGACTAAATATGAATTCCCATATACATTGATTCTTTTGGCTCCTAACTTTTTTAATAGATGTAAGCCTAAAAGCAGGGATTCATATTCCGCTATGTTGTTAGAACACTGAAAGTTTAATTTGCAAGAAATGCAGTCTGTGTGGTTGTTTTCAGTGTTCTAAATCCAGACACCTGCACCAGCATTGTTCCTAGTGTAGGATCCATCAAAAAACATACTCCATAGAGGACTATTTTCGGTTTCATTCGTTTGGCATTTTTCCTCTTCAACTAAAGTGCTTAAGGGTTGTTTTGGAATCTCAGCACTTAGTTGTATTTGTTTCAACTCCTCAGGTCTTTCACTGGTTTGAGGGTTTTTTTCTTGATTTTCAAGGTTTAAGAGCAATGGACGCATGACTTGTAGCTCAAGACCAGTGTTTTGTTTGCTAGAGTTTACAAGTTCAGCAAACAGTTCTAATAATGCTACATTATCTTCTTCCTCCTTTCTATCTGTCATTAAATCATACAAGGTCACTTGTTCACTAAATGTTTCATCATTGAACATAATAAGAGAATCAAGGCCTGTATTTACAGAATAAAGGGGAGAGTTATGTGGTCTGTCTTGGGTTGTAACTGTGTATTGCATATGGGACTCCCTGTAAAGTCTTATAGTCTGATTGAAAAAAGGGATAGTCACATAGGTCATGTCCATTTTCATAGTCCCTTGCAACTTAGCTCCCCAAGACCTAGATAATATCATTCCATACTTTGGGGGCACATCAGCCACAACAATATCCATTACTAAGCATTTGGCTGGAATTTGGGCTAAGTTAACACAGAGGTCTTTGATTAATCCTAAACATTTTACTCTGCTCGAGTCAAAGGATTACAGGTCTTTATACGGTCTGGTGATTTCTAGACAAAGGATCTCCATTACAGCTTTAGGCATTAAATTATGAGAAGCCCCGGAATCATGCATAGCATTATGAAATTTTTTGTCATGAATGTTTAAACTCACATAAAAGGGAGGAACAGGTCCCTCTTGATATCTACCTTCAATCTTAGGGCCAAAAATCAACTCTGGTTGATCATCGTTAAGATTGAATGTGTCATTAAAGTCCTATATGCTTAAAGCCTTCAAAATTTGGGTCCTAAATATGTGCTAGGCAGCTAACTCAGTCAAGGGAACAGAGATTTTGATATTTGAAATTTCCTGATCTAGGATGAAAGGAATTTGACTCTTTAAGGTGCTGGTCTCAACCTTATTTTCTATCACTCTATCAGCAATAATGACTTGCTGATTTGTTCTATTTACATTTGACAAAATGGTTCTAACAGGATTACTAGCTGAAGTGTTAGTACTGCTAAGGTCTGCACTCTGTTTTTCATTGTTTTGAGTGCATTTCTCTCTACCTTTATCAGAATTAATATCCATTGTTTTGTCCTTTTGTCTAATAATTTTAGGCTTAGTTACAGTGTTGTTTTGTGAAGATTTGTCAGAGGTTTTGGTGTTGGGAGTTTGTTGACCGGTTTTGCTTCTAAGGTCATATTCTTTTTGAGACTCTATGATGACATTTTCCATGTCTTGATAATAATTTTCATCATCATCTCTTTTTTCATCATAAGGTGTGTATAGACCTTTTTTTCTATCATAATCAATCTCAAAGTCATCATTATCTACCCCTAGCATGTTGATGTCATCTTCCTCTATTATCTCAACTGTTTCCTCAATTTCACTTACATAGTTTTGATGAAAGGGAGGAGTGATCTGTTGATCATATTCCCTAGGTCTGTTTGGAGGTTGGTTCCTTCTAAAATTCTGATTCTGGTTCTAATTTCTATTTTGAGGAGCATTCTGGTTTTGACTAGCTTGTGCTCTCTCAAGAATGCTCATTTTCTTCATCATCTCCTCCATCATTCTCTCCATATTTGAGTTGGAAGTAGAAGGCGTGTTTTCCTCTCTGAAAGACACTCTCTTCTCATTTTTCGTTCTTGCTCTCTTCTCTATCAAGTTGACTTCCACAGCAAGAGCTCATTTTTGCATCTCTTCAAGAGTTGCAGGATCTCTCTCTCTTAGCTTATAGGCCATCTCAGGGTCAAACCCTTTAGGAAACCTGTTTAAATATGAGCCTTGCAAAGGTTTTAGATCTGGGGAAAGGGCATTATAAACATTGTTAAATCTAGTGCAATAAGCTTGCACACTTTCCCTAGTGTTTCTATGGAGGTTCTTGTAATCAGAAAGGACTTGGAGAGGATTCTTCTTTACTTACCATTTGTTTAACAATTTCTAATGGAAGGCTTGGAGATCATTGATACTATGGGGGGTTAAACCTTTAAACCATTTTCTTATTTCTCCCCCTATACTTTGAGAAAATAATCTAAGATTGACAAAATCATCATCAATTTCATTTCTGTCAAAGTAGTCATTCATATTATCCACATGTTGTGATGCATTTGTAGCATTACTAGCATCATATAATGGAATTTTGGACTGATAGTCCTAAGGGAGATTGACTAATGGTACGGGAAGGACTAAGGGAGCATACCATGCTACCATGTTATGTGGTGGGGGTGGATTCACAAGGGGTGGATTAACAAAAGGGAAGGTGGGCTGAAGTGGAGTGGTTTGAACAGTGAATGTAGGGTGAGTAGAAGTGGATGGACCAGGAATAGATGGTTGAGCTGATCTTGGGTGAGAGACACCTAAGTTGTGAAGGAAATGTAAATAAGGAGGTGTTGTTTCTCTGCTACCAGGATGTTCACTTGTTTCAGGAGATGAAAGTGAAGACTCAAGATCTAACTGATTTAAATCATCAAGAGACCTAGTTCTAAAGGGATTTACTAAGTCAAATTGTGATTGTTGTAGAGCTGAAAGATTTTCAGGGACTGAATTAGCTCTCAAGGGTGATATGAAAACAGTTGATAATTTAATCCTAGGAGACTTCCTAAGAATACTTTCTGGGTTATCAACTATCTCAGGTGGATCAGGGTCAAGATAGGCTCTAGTGTAAATCTTTCTAGGAGCCGTTGTGTTGTGTTTTTTCGACCCAAATAAACAAGAAAAGTTCAACCAGGTATGACAGTCTTTAATAGGTCAACTAATCTGTTTACACAAATTTTAATCCTACAGTCCTCTAGCTGAGTTTGAATGATATTATGATGATAAGGGTTCTTCCCAGTGGAGTCTTAAGGTCTGTTGAGGATTGTGGAGTCGCCAAGTGGAAGTTTTTAGCTCCTAAGGAGGTAAAAGGTTTTATGGTCAACCACCACGTTTATTGGATACCAATCTGAAATATTTTTGGTGTTTTTCTAAGATATTTTTAGTTGTGTGGTTTCTAAGAATATCCTAACTCTGTTTCAAAACTTAGCTATGGTTATGAGACAAAGACAATCTATTCTTATGGCAAAGTTAGCTGATCTTTCAAGGTTAGATAAAACCTTATGAGAATCCTAGGGTTTGCCTAGTTTTTCACTGATTCAAACAAGTTTCATCATGATTACCATTTCTTGGTAGTGCTTGAAAAGGCTGCTTTTTACTTACAAGGTTTTATGAAATTTAAGGGGAACTAGAGATTCTGGGTTTCAATTCCCCAGCGGAGTCGCCAGAAATGTTAGTTCCCTATAATCAGCAAGATTGGAAAAATTCTGACCGTAGGGAGAAACATCGTTTCAACCACTTTGGGATTCTAGGATCTAGCCCTCTTGAATCCAGAGAGGGATCTCTCTAATAAGTGCAAAGATGGATTTGTATTTGAAGTTTTGGGTGATGATATTAGGCTAGTTATGAAGCTCAAGGGTTTTGTTTGTTTTTGGATGGTTGAGCATGATTACTGTTTGAGGTTGAAATTTCTAAATACAAAGAGTTTCAAAGGTGTGAAGTTGCAAGTAAATAGAACAAACTTTGGCCAGGAAGATAGATAATTGTAGGTTTTAGTCCACTGGGCTATGGAGTCATAATAGGGCTTAATTGAAACAGCAAGAGGCAAGAGTGGTCCATGGGGAAAGTCATCTATGTCTAAGGATCTCTTTAAAGTTTTATTTATGGAATGAAATGATACAAAAATAAGGAGAAATAAACAGATGAAGAACAAAGAGCAGCCTAAGATCTGGTGAGTACTTTTAAACTAGCCAGCTTTTGACATACACTTAAGAAAGACATAAAAGTAAACTAGGATCTAGTAAGTACTTTTAAACTATTCAGCCTTTGATACACTTTCAATAGAAACATAAAAAAAATAGGGGAAACACAAATGAGAACAAAGAATGGTCTAAGATATGGTAAGTACTTCTAAACTAGCCAGCTTTCAACACATTCCAAGGGAAAACATTCAGACAGTCTTTGGGGATAAAACTAGGAACAAGGCACACCATATCTTCCTTAGTTAATCTCTACTTAACTAATACTTAACATAACATTTAAGAATAATATTCAGCTAAGACAATAAGACGAGGGAACTTCATCATTCCTATGCTTAAAATGAATTAAATCATTCCCAAATAACACAGATTGGAAGAAAACATTCAGATAAATATTTTCAGTCAAAGAATGGTACTAGCATACAATAGGTCCTAACTCTATGCATGATGTTCTTTATAAGAGAAGATTAAAACAGTGAAAATAGAAAAAAAATAACAAGTTACAATGAGAAAAACATCACCGTCAACATAGACCAAGATCCCATAAATCAGCTTGTATTGATGCTCCAAACCGATTACAGCTTTAAGTCTAATGCTTTAGTCTAGCAGTCATGTACACCTCCCAGACTAACTTATCTATTACAAGAAGAGCTCCAAGAGCCATTGAACACTATTTACAGATAGAAGTCTCAAGCTCAATTACATTTCAATGTTTCAGTAGCCAAATCAACCAACCCCTCTCTCATCTTCTGCAGTAGTATTTATAGAAGAATGAAGAGGTGAGATCTGATAAAAGATCTCTAAAGATAATTAATACAGACTTAATAGCTTCTTGGCCTTTGGGGGGCTTAATGAATAAGCTTACATAGGTGTCCTCTGTATTAAATTATTTACATAAACATTTAAGCTCAGTGGGAGCTCTTTTTTGACCTTTGAGGCTCTGCATGATGTCAAAGTACCTCTGCTGATATCTTTTCATTAAGGTTGTTTTGCAGATTTTACTATCTGGCTGCATTGTGAGGCAGATATCTGGTCTTGATCAATAACTTTGGCCTCTGATTGAACGCTTCGAGGCACAGGTATCTTTGTGGTAGCTGGGAGGAATCAATTTGCCTCAGATGTGGCAGTGGAGGCTTTATGTCTAATGAACCTTTATGATTTTTATTTTAACTGTGTTTTCATTGGGGATTAGGCTTTTGATAAACCATCTTAGACATAATCCCCGTGGATCTGTCTTCAATCTTCTGTTCTAGTGTGTTCTTGTCTTCGACACTGATAGTCTTTGATTTGTTCCTGATTCACTATGTCTATTGGCATGTAGGGCTGCGCAGGGGTCGTGTGGCATCAATGCCTCATAAATTATTGATGAAACATGGAGTTGAACCCTGTGAATGATTCTCATTGATAAATCGAAGGCAGGAGGATCGTCACCCTCAGCCTTTGAATTTCCTTCATACATAGAGGAAAAAACCACTGGAACCCTGCAAAATACGAAAAATGTTATAAAATCCTGCATTTATAGGTTCACTACTTTAGAATGCACGTGGAGAGAGCATGGCTATTGGATGGCATCATCCAACGGTCGATATTGATCAAAAGAATTCAAAGAGAAGGTGGAAGAATAATTTAAATCGGAGCCATCGATTGCCCAGAGATCGATGGTAGGGAGCGGAGGTGGATAAATAACATGAAGGGGGCACATTATTCGGGAAAATAAAAATAAAAAGCAGAGAAAAAGGTTTAAAACCTTTGTTTTGGTGAAAAATAGTGGAAAATAAAGATTGGGAATCAGGACGATCGTGGGTCGTCGGATGAGAGCGGCCCAAGCGATCAACGAAGAAGATCACAAAAATAAAAAAACCTTATAAAACGAGCTCGAACTTCAGACTCCTAATAAAATCAGGATGAATAAAATCCTCGGGTCTGGATTTGCCGACTGTGCGGGGAAACAATGAAGATCCACCTCAATCGAAATTCACCGCATGGATGCTGATGTGGCGTTGGGTGCCACCGGTTCTTGTGGGACCGTTGACTGCTGTAGTGGACAAGGGGACCGAGGCGATGGAGTGTGGGCCGTCGACTTTCAAATCAGATCGATGGTGGAGATGCTTTTAACACTACGTCGTACCCATGGTTATTGCACGAGCGTCTTCAGAGTGCGATCACCGTCCGATGAGCGGCCCCAGATCGGATGGTGGATGTCAATATTTTGTTGGGCCCATGTCCGACCTTTAATGCGTGATGAGGGTGGTATTTCAAAAGGGCTCAAAGCGACGTGTCGGCCGTTGAATGGAATCGCTGCAAAACAGAAAAAACTGCCTCCTTCTCAAAAGCAGTGCGATGAATTCTGCTTGGTTTTGCAATAATGAGTGGCTGGCGAGGACCACCAGGGTGATAGATTGCGCGACGTCGATCTTCAGATCAGATCGACGGTGGAGAGTGACTATAACTTTGCACCAGCAGAAAACTTTAGGATATAATAAAAACTGACAAATTCATATAAACGAAGGTTTATACTTTGGGGGTGAAATATTAATTTTCAATATGGCTTGGTGCCCGTCTGCGGGGCCATGGTCCATATGGAAAGCCATATGACCCAGGGGGTTAATGGATGTAGGGCTAATCGGCATCGGGCGATGCGATAAGTGCTTGGATGGCCAGCGCCTGGTTCCAGCACCAGGGCATATGGAGGGAAAGGGTTAAAGACTTAGCCCAAGGGGCTTAAGTCTATAATATATAAAAAAATGTGATTTTTATAGATTTTTAATGATTTTCAAAGGAGTTTGAGGGTTTTGATAAGGCAAGAAAGAGTCTTAAACCTTATCAAAGGGATTTTGATTAAGGGAAAGGGGAAAATGAGGTTAGTTTAGAAAGAGGAAAGGAAAGGAAAAAGGAGTTTGCAGCAATATTTTTTCTTGGAAATCAGAAGGATTTCTAAGTGTAAAATGGGCACAGCAGTGAAAATTCAGACAGAGGCATGAGGCCTTCAAGATTCTTCAGGAGCCAACACTTTTTGCAATAAAATTTGTTCCTTGAAGTCTCCAAAATGATTTGGTCTCCTTTTTGTATAACAAATTTCATAGGTGGCTAACAGGATCCAGAGTTCCCAAAGAAGATAGTAGATATTTCTGTTGGGATGGGAACATCTAGAATACTTCCAGCATTGACATGGAAATAGGAGACTGCACCAACTCATCTACAATACTATAAGTGTGGGTGGCTCGAGAACTAGAAACATTTTGACATAATTGTCCTTTAGTGATATTAGGTTGAACCTCTACCTTAGGCTGAGGGATCTATAAGGTACCATTTGGTAAAAAAGGGGCTCAATGGAAAATTTGGGTTGGGAATCGGTCGCGGACTTGTCAGGAGGGTTTTCATATTGGAGAAAAATAGTTCGGAGGTTTATATCTTTGAAATTCATCATGAGAATGTGATAAGGACCTTTCCCAGTCTATAAAGGTGGAAAATGTGGAGGATTAAGGCCAACTTAGGCAACCATATATCCTTGGTGA
Source organism: Pinus albicaulis (assembly GCA_034641835.2). Taxonomy (NCBI): domain Eukaryota; kingdom Viridiplantae; phylum Streptophyta; class Pinopsida; order Pinales; family Pinaceae; genus Pinus; species Pinus albicaulis. The sequence goes on from CM076578.1 coordinate 292,119,195, forward strand.
GGGAATGGATTGGTAGGCACAACCGGATGCATAAAGGGAGGAAGGGGTGTATGCATAGGCTATTTCCCCCTAAAGGCAGCTTCCTTGTCTTCATATTCTTTGTGCATCTAAGGGAGAAGGGGACACTCATAAGTGTAATGGCCATAATTCTTTCTTGTCTTTGGTTTCCCACATTATTTTTGGGTTGTGGGATTGGATTGATCACCCTTATTGGGATTAAGTTGTATACCTTGGTTCCATGGGTTACCCTAAGGTGGTTTATTATGGTTACCTTTCCCCTTATTTCTTCTATTGAGCTTGGGGGGAATGGTTGCACTATGTTGAGCATATACTTGATTTTGTGGAGGTGTTTTTTACTACAATAGAGATGTTTTAGACAAGAAAATTTAAGGTGTTCGTTTCATTAGGGTTGGAGCATTAGGTGGTGCATATGGATATTAAGTGTTATGGGTAAAATTCTAGTAACTATTCTAAGCAACAATTGGCCCTGACATCGGTTGTTGTGGATGGGAAAATGCATATGACACTCTCGTACCTTGCTAAGATTTGACGAGCGAAGGATCAGGAGGAGGATAAGTGTAAGTGGAACTGGTCCCCCCCTAAGATTGACCATAACTCATAGGAAGTTGAGATGTAGTGATGGTTGAGAGTAATATATGGATCTAGCGATACGATCAGGAGTGTGTGATGCCCCCACTGCAGCAGCAACACCAGGCCTAGCAATATCGGGAAGGATGGTATAAACATAACTTGGCTAAGCATATATCAGATCATATTTCAAAAATATATTTAGAGCTTCTTCCTTGGTTTTAGTGAAGTGAGAGGCAACATATTTACCAATGGGGGCCAAGAGAGGTCTCAAGAAACAGTCCATGTAGAAATGGTCCTCAAATTCAAGATATTTACAAAGGCTCCTCCTTCTGTTCCATTCTTATATATGGTCAGAAAGGTGAGTGGTGGAAGTTTGATGGAAGGAATTCAAAATTTCGTCACCTATGTTATATTGAAGAGGTAATTCGAAATATGATAGGAAATAATTGGAAATATTCACAAATGTGGAATGAGATGCATGTTGTTAGTTGACATACCACTTGGTAGCAACTACAATTAGAATTTGTTGGAAAATATGAAGATGAATGGAGTCCTTAGTGATAGAGTTAGAAGTCCACCACATATGGAAAGAGAAAACATGATTGGTAGGGTCTCCTCTAGGGTTCCCTTAAAACTTTTGTATGTCTAAGGGAAGTTTGGTTGGCATGGGAGAACAATTCTGGTCATGGAAAAGAGGATCATTGATGAGTTGGTTTAAATTGTGGAGGCTCAAAATAGCCATGTATGGAAGTAAGGTTTGATGACTGAACATACATGAAGAGGTTCTGATTTTACCTCTTTGAGGGTTACCTTGGTTAGAACCAATGCCACCAACTAATTTTCCAGCACCTGCATTAGTGCCTAACATGGTAGCAGTGTGGGGTTGGGAGGATGTGGAATCTAAGGAAGATCTATAGGAGTTAGAATAGCTAGATTCTAAATGTGGACTAGGTGGTGGACTAGATGAGGGGACCTTGACTCGTTGGGTAGGGGTGAGAGGATATCCTAAAGGAAAATTGGGGGTGAAGGCCAGGAAGTCTCTGTGACAAGCACCTAGGGGGTATAATGGTGTCAGGAAAAAATAAGAACTCTAAAGGCTAAATGATAAGGATAAAGAAAGAGAGTAAAAAAATAAAATCAAATAACTAGTGCAGTGGTGAAAATTGTAAACTAGCTATAATGATATGCTACTCTAATTCAGACAAACACATCATATTAAAGAAAAATGACCTCTAGCATAAAGGGTGTCTAAATCCTCAAACAAGTCCTAGTTATATTGTTTTATATGGACATACAAAAGACTTCTTACTTGACGATTTATGAACTCCACAAGCAGAGATGTCTAGGGGAAGGTAAGGTAAAGAGATGGTTGCTGCCACAACCACCCATATAGGGTGTTTTCCTAAGACTGGCCACTAAGGTTACCTTCATCCCATGCAAGCACATGAATATTAGGCTTCTTGGTAGTCATCTATTGATGTGGAACCCTGAACCAACGAATTAGGTAGCCTCATGGAAAATCGAGCACACTGAGACCTAAGCCTAACCCCCTCTCAGGAGGGTTTCTGATGTGTTCTAATTTTTACCATGGGATGGTGAAGGATTTCAAGCTCCCTACAAGGAAAATTTTCTATGTCTTGGTGTAAGTGATCGATGTGTGTTTTTGGAATCCTACCCCACCAATATTAAACCTAACTACAATATTATTTTTCCTTAATGCCCAAGTGGAATTAAATCTATGTGAGTTAAACTATTAATGTGGAGTGTTTAAAGTTTTGGATTGGAAATGTTGACCAAGCTCTCATTCACTTAGGGTGTGAGTGTGTGTATAGCAATATGTGTTTCGATAGGTTGATTTAAAGAATTATTTATAATTCCAATGTTACTAAGAAATAAAGTTTAAAAGTTGAAAATGATACTGAAAATGAATGGTAATATAAAACAAGCTTAAACACACAACTCCACAACCAAAAAGGATATAAAGAAACAAGACAAAATGAGGACAAAAAAAGAAACCCAAAGAAAATAAAATACCAAACAATCTACAATGTCTATTGGGACTAGGATCTAATGCCAAATTTGTTGAAATGATGTAGGAAAAACAAGCAAAGACAAAAGGCATAGTGCTGGAAAATAACAAAATAAAAATGCAAAAAAGAAGGATACTCGAGACGATCCTAAATAATGAATGCAACACAAGTATGAAAGGGAATAAAAGTGCTATAAAAATGGCCTAAAAAGGAATAAAAATTGATGGAAAAATACTAGAAAATAGTGGTTGAAATTTGTACAAACTAGACTCCTCAACTCAACAAATTTTCTACTAAATGGTAGAGGTGTACTTTAAACCCTAAGGGGTTTTTCCCTTCATCTAAATGAGAAAAATTACTAAAAGACTCTAGGCCTAGGGTATAAAAGTGAGAGTGAAAAAAACCCTTCCCAACCCACAGACATAACTCTTAGAAAATATTAGGAAAGAAAAAAACAAAAATTTGGAAAAAGTAGGTAGTGCAGAAAGTGACTTGTTTCCTGCACTACAGTGTAGGTTTTCAGCCAAAAATTAAAATTTCCAGTGCAGATAATCCCCCAAAAAGTTTGATACCTCTCTAATACTCCCACTTCATAGATATGGATTAGAATTTTTTTTCTCCTGTGTAGCTGGCACTTGTGACTTGCAAAAAAGAAAGGGAAACCTAGAAGAACAAAGGTTTTTCCTAGAAAGAGTAAAAATATACAAATAAAGATATAAAGTAACAAAGAAAAATGTTGAAAAAAAAGTCACCATGGTTCTTGTTATAGGTCAATTTGGGCACCATTCCCAATGACCTGGTTAACTAGACATCATCTCTAGGACCAATGAATAGGGTCTATCATCCCCTATCATTTCAGTTGTTATATGCCCTTAGACAAAGAACAAGACAAATCTTCCATGACTTTCATCTGCAAAGGTTTCCAATATTTGAATTTTATAATATATCATATGAGATCTCATCAACACTACCTCTAAAGGGACTAATTTCATTGCATATGCAAGTAACCCCACTCAAGGGTGCTCTGCAAAGCACTTCCCGACACTTGAGGGTGCGTTGGTCACATTCGGAGCGAAATTTTCATTGTTCCAGAATCTCCACTTGAACAGTGCCTTATAGAAGAGTTCACATGTGTTTTACTTCGAATCCATGTGTCCATTTTACATCTACAAGATTTGGAACATTCCTTGCCTATTATTAGAAATTCATTGATTGTAAAACTACCTTCAGCTCCTCTATAAATTGAGCATAGATCTTAGTGTTTGAGAAGGAAGAATTTGAGTAGAGAACTGCTGGTGGAATTTCAATTGAGGAATTGATTTGAGTGACATGCTGCTAGAGAGATGTGCATTTTGATGAGGCTGGGATGTTGCTAGATATGGTGGCACTAAATCAATCACTGGGTTATAACCTCCCCTTCTCTCCATTAATAAAGATTTTTGCTTACTTTCCCACATATGTATCTATATAAGCTCATGTTTTCCATATTATGAATTATTATTTGATGCATATGGTTCATGTTTTATTGATTTAACTGAATAGCTTGAATAGACATCTGTATTATTGCTATATTTTTTTGGTTAGTGTTCATCTTTTCAAGGAATATTTTGGCGACTTAGCTCATATTTGAAGCTACAGCTAGAGTGACAGAAGGATAATAGGAAGCGCTTGGACTCCAAGTAAGTTATTTGATCTATTCTATGTTTCTATTTACAGTTAGGAAAAGTAGTTGCAAATTATTTAACCTGTTGTTCTAGATGAGCACTACATCTAAGGAAGAATGTTTTATCTGTAATCCATAATTCCACATAACAAATTTGCGACCCCACTGGGGAGTTTACCCTTCATCCTTAGTGTATTTGCCTCTGATTTTCTCTCTTTATCCACCCACTATAATTTACTTAGAAATATTAGGTTTTTTTAAATCCAAATTTCATTAGAAGTATGTTAAACAGTTGAATTTTTCCTTATAAATTGCGCCCAACGCACTGTTGGATAGGACACAGTGCTTTGCATAGCACTGTCTCCCTTTCAGACCTGTGTTGCAATGCACTACCTCTCTTTAGGGACTGTGTTGCCTCCTGAAACCATCTAAATTCCATTGAATTTTTCATTGAAATTTGTTTTCAATTTTTGTTTGTTGTGTTTTAAAGAGCCTGATACCTCATATTGACTAGTGATATTATCTACCTCTTCCTACATTGAAAGAAAAGTTTGTTCAATGTTTATTTAGAGTGTTTTTCTTTATCATTGACGAATTAATTTCAAAGTATTTTCATTGCTGCATTAGATCGATTTGCTTTTGAAAAGGAAATTGTCGTAAATTCTTCATTTCCTGAGAGGAGAAATTGTTGTTTAATTCCTCATTTTTCCTTCAAAAGAGAAATTGTTGTTTAAATTATTCATTTCTCAAGATTAAAAGGCATTTTTTTTTATTGATTTGGTGCACTTAGTTCCTTTTCTGCATTCATAACATTAAAGTAACTGAAAAGAAAAACCTGCATTTTCATGCAGTGGATTATGTGTTTTGAAAAAGGAACAATTAGGAAAGCTGCATTTAGTTTGTGCTCTTTGATTTGTTTGCTCTCAAATTGATTGCTCTTTCCCTCTAATAGCTAGGATTTTCATTGAAAAACAAAAAGTGAAAGATTTCTTATCATTTTACTTTGCATTTTAGGAGTTTCAAATACATCATCATGGTGAACCTTGAAAGGAAAATTGATAAACAAGATCCACTTAAAATTTATCTCAATTTACCTAACAAAGCATTGGAACCATAACGATAACATTTAGAAGGTCTAGGCTAGAGAAGTGTTCTAGCATCGTAAAACATAGCAACTTTCGTTAATTATCTGCAATAAATTCTGAGTGTGATACCACACCCTACGTACGTAAGTATATCGTAGCTCGTCCGTGTACTTTCAGGTATATCAGGTGGTGTTACAATACGAAAAGTATAAAATGGTGCTCTCACTGTGCGGTTTCGCATCAGACAACGCTAATACAGACTTGGGCCTCCACGTACCTTAGGGTATATTTTGGAGGAAAACTTTATATGCTATCCATCCATAGTGAACCAAGTCGGCCGCCTTGTAAATTGTGATACACCGAACACAACATTCGGGGAGGTTGCCTACCCATACTTCTTGGTTTTCTAGGAGGTATTCTATAGCTCACAGTTTATTGGTAAACCTTTTGCCTAGCATTACCCTTTTATTTTGTTTTTTTTGTTTTTTGTTAAAATAAATCAGTAATCATGGAAGAACAAAATCCTTTCCCCCTTCATTCGTGTATATTAGCATTAAAACCACCTTTACCACCAGAAGTTACTCTTGGTTGGTGAAGGCGACAACACTCTACTGAATCAAGTACTATCTGTACCTCTAGTGACACATCATCTTCCCATATACAATAGTTAGCTCAAGTTGTTTCTACACATCCTAGTTTGTCTACTATTGTTGAAACGGATTCCTCACAGCTACCCATGGTCATGATCCATCCAATCAGTGAGACCATACCTCCTCGACCCAACGTTGTTCAACTAGAAATTGATCCAGATCCTGCCTCCTTTTTGCCAGAACATCTGAATCGCGAAGTTGAACAACCAGAATTTGTTCCTCTACTGGTCATCCCACAAATTTATGTAGCCATTGAGTCTCCCATATCACATAGTTAACCTCCTAAAATATACTTTGGGCCTGACGGTGAAATACTTCCACTTGGTTTAATTTTGATTGAAGAAATCCCACAAGGCGAGACACCTTTAACTCCAACCCATTTTGGGGAGGACCTTTACCTGTATGATTCTTTTCCTCAATCACCACCATTTACTTTTTTTTATCTTGTTCCTATTCATATTCCTGTCAATCCAAAAGGGTATACATTTGGTCAAGTAACCATGCCTGAACCAACATCTTCGGTTGGGCCATCTGTTCCAATTATGTCACTACCTACCATTGCTACCCCGTTGATGTTTACAACTTCACCAGAGTCGTATTTTCATGGTGGCCCTATGGTCCCATTAGGTTATAAATCTTTATCTGGAATTTTCTATAGTGAATATTCAAATCCATGGACTTTACTAGTGTCATCATCTAGTATTATAACTGGTAAACCTATAGTGAGTACTGAATGACTTGATTCTTTATACACATCATCAGGGAAATAGCAAGCCGGTCCTTTTGGGTCTATTCCTTCAAGTACTATATCAACTGGACTCCCAACATTTGGAGAGAAATATTTTCTATCTTATTATCCACCTCATGCTAGGGGAAAACCTTTGGTCACCCACTATGACATTACTCCGTCACTTTTTGGTCAATCTAATGTCGAAATGAATGTTTTTCAATGGCAAGCCACTCTGCCTATCCAACCAAAAATGGTTTTACACTCATATCAACCAGTTCAACCTGTTACACCCACATCATTTCCACTTGTTAATACACATTTACCCCTATTACAGAATCAAAATTTTGTACAACAACCTTATCAAGCGGGTCCTTCAACTCAATACCCTCAAATATTGGGTCCATAGACTCCCAATACTTTGGTTAATTTACAACAACCTATATCCAGAATCATTTATTCAGAAGATGGTTTACCATTTTATGGGATGTCACAGCCACAACCTAGTTATACCTGTTAGTGTCCCATGATTTAGCAGATTGGTAGACCAAATGCACAGGGTAACATCAAACCAGTCTTTGGGGTCCTAGGACCTAACCTTCCTAGATTCAAGGAGGGTTCTCTCTATTATGCGAAGGATGTGAACTTGTTCGCTTTAAGTGTTTGATTTTAGGCTAGTTGTTAAGTGTAGTTTTGTTGTTTGTTTTGGTTGGGGTGAGATGATCAAGTAGGATAGGTGGAGTGAGAGGTTATCAAATCAATTGGGCTATGGAGTCTATGAATTCATTGATATCTCAATAATGAATCGGGATACATCACAGGGAAAATATAGTGTAGTTAATGGATCTTTAAATTTTATGTGTGAGGTGAAATGGGCATTAAGTTTGGGAACCAAGGTAGGGAAAAGAGAAGTTAAGAATCCTTTGTCAAATATCTATGAATAGAGAGATCTTAAATACTGATAAGAAAAAGATAATAGTCATGAGATAGGGCACACCATTTACTCAATGACAATATGTTGGGAAAAATACTGAGAGGGGGGGGTGAATCAGTATTTACTGCATATTCAAACTTTTTACTTTTTCATTCCTTTAAAACCCATACGCTACTTTGCTGAAGCCAACTAGCGTATACACGTGGATAACCTTCATAAAACTCGCGTATACACAGAGATCTAATTATGCCATTAGTTCTTCACTTATATCATTCCATCATTCATTCATTAGATGTTCTATAAACAGTAAACATGTGCAGTAAGAACAGAATAAACCATCACACAAAGCATCACACATGAACACCAGGATTTTTAGGTGGAAACCCAAGTCGGGAAAAAACCACCGCTGCAGTTGCTCAGCCTTCAATATTTTATTATAGAGAAAACATATTACAACATATGTGCTGGCGCAGACTTGACCAGCACGCAGGCACCCACCTGCGCTCGTTTACCAGCCTCTCCTGGAAGGGAGCTCCAACCCCCTGACTCGTTTACCGGCCTCTCCTGGAAGGGAGCTACGACCCCCCGATCTCGTTTACCAGCCTCACCTGGAAGGGAGCTACGACCCCCTGACTGAAGGCTACAACCTTCAGCACTACCTTGGACCACGTTTCATCAATTTTCACATTGGATCCAACCACTTCAATAGAACACAACTTGCAGGCCACAAATCATCATATTTCCAGACTGAACCCTTTCCATACTTTTAAGCACAAACATACATCATCAACAGATACATATCAACACAGATCAGATAGCAGAAACACAGCAGAACAGATCAGATATTTCATACCCCTTGCTTCAGCAAACCCTAGTTTGCATACGCACTTTCCCTTCACTGATGTCGCGTATATACGCGCTTCCGTCCATACAAACCAGCGTATACCTCAGTGTATATTTTATTGCGCATACGCGCTTTCTCTTCGGCGAAGCTGCGTATATACGCGCTTCCTCCGCGGCTAAGTAGCGTATAGATCTTTAATCATTACAGAGCAGCATACTTCATCAGATCAGACATTCACCTCAGATTCAACCCTTTACTTCAGACAGATGTTCGCCTAGATGTTCGCCTCATCACAGATTTAAGCCTTCCATAATCAGATCTAGCAAATACAAGAGCAATTCAGATCTAGATCCCCTTCTTCATCATTGGTGCATCATAGATTCAGATCTATCATCAAACCTTTACCCTTTCCATACAGATATACTTCATAGAGAAGTATTCATTCAAGCTCAGACATCTTGCACCCACACTCATGATTTTCACAATGAATTTCTTCTCCTTATATAGGTTTATCCTTTTCAATACCATGAGCCCCTTTTTCAATACCATGGGCCAAAACAATATCATGAGCCCAAAACTACCTGGACGGGGTTAATTAGGCGGATCATTACCCAATGCCATGGGTCAATACCATGGTGGTTACCCTTGGTTTTGCACTTTTTGAGCGCTTTAGCCCATACGCGACTTGGCACGTTCTTTTCCGCGTGCATACGCGACTTCCCCTAGGCCAATCCGCGTATACCAAGAAACATACTCTTTTTCATCATAGATTTAGCACTTGCTGACTTCTTTTCTTCACTGCCTTCTGTACACACTGCTGATACATCAGATTTACTTCATCAAGAACATATTCTATCAATCACAACTTCATCAAGTAAGTTGCCATCTTCTTCATCAAGTGAGTTGCCATTCAATGACAACACTTAGCATCATATTGCTAACTAACATCATATCACATCAGACACTTAGCATCATATTGCTAACAAACATCATATCACATCAGACACTTAGCATCATATTGCTAACAAACATCATATCACATCAGATTTACATCGTTTACCAAGTCCATCAAGTCAAGCATAACTTCATCAGGTGGATTGCCATCAAGGACAACACATGTCAACAGTCGCATGTCTTCATCTTCATTCGGTGGGTTGCCATCAAGGACAACACTCTGCATCATATTTCCAACAATCTCCCCCTTTGGACTTGATGGCAACCACGATGGTGTTTGGTTACCACAACAGATAAGTACATTGACACCATGTCACTCTCCCAATTCTTTGACACCATTATCTGCATTCAAACACCATTTCACTCTCCCCCTTTGACATCAAGGGCAAAGGGAAAAACCAATGTCACTCTCCCAAATATGTGACACCATTCTGTCTCTTCATTCAAACCCCATATACACACTCTCCCCCTTTGACATCAAGGGCAACGGGCGGATCAAAACCAACGCACTCACCCCCTTTTCTCCTCATGTAGAAGAAGTGTTCTGTAGATCTGATGTGTGCTGAAGTAGCCAAGCTCCCCCTGAGTTCGTTCTGAATCTTTAAACATATTTTTCAATAAAGTACATGACTCTTCCTATCATCAAAGACTCATACTTACATCAAATATCCAACCAAGTGGATTTACATATGAGACTCAAGTACCCAACCAAGTGGGTTTACACATTTCAATTCAGCTACCCAACCAAGTGGGTTTACAAAATTTGACTCAGCTACCCAACCAAGTGGGTTTACAAATTTGACAAGTCCTTTACATGACTGAATATTACAAATTTACATCATGGGTCTCAACAAGACCTTTTCACCAAAATATAAATATGACCATTTATGACCAACACCAGAAATTCCTCAAGAAAGAGAACATATTTCAGAACCATCATAGTGCCAACAATGCATTATACTCAGCAATGCTAATGCTCCCCCTGAATCTGTGCATCCAAGAATCCTTTTCATATGACTAAGGCTCCCCCTTAGTTTGTGCATCCTGAACACTTTCACCAACAAATCATCAAGGCATCTTTATCAAAACATTAGAAATAGAATTATGAGAACTGGAACACCACCAGAGATACCAGATATACCAAACAGCACTGCAGCTGTGCTGAAGAGAGCTGACCCCAACCAGAAATTTGTCAGCAATCAGACATACGCGGTTTTATGTGCATGAAATCGCGTATATACGCGACTGTATTTCAGGAAACCCGCGTATCCCATTCAATCTTCTGCATTTAAGTAGATTTGTTCTTCTGACCGACAGAGACAACTCCAGCTTCAGCTTGTGAAATTCAAATGCTTCCCTGGAACATGTGAGGGCAGACAGATAGGACAATGTAGTTGTGTCTTCAAGTGTCATCCAATGATTGTAGCATAATAGTGACCAAGTCTTCAAATTCTTTGCAGCATCAATACAATCTTTCCAAGAGATATTATCATACCAGAACAACATCTTCAGATATGTGTCGATCATCCATGTGGTCCAATATCACCATGATCTTGAAGATTGAACATGAAGTAACATATGTAGGCAAAAGATCTCAACCATAGTAACAAACTCTGCATGATCTATTCTTATTTCTGAATCAAACGACATCCAACTCATCCATGTGTGAGCACAAAAGATACTTATCAGCAACCAGGGCTCAAAATCTCATCATAATAATCCATGTACCAAGTCATCATCATTTGAGTATGAGTATCACAATAACCAAAGAATAATCAGTCATATTGCCAACAATGCAATCATTAGTATTCAACCTGCTGCTCCCCCTAAACCAGTGCTCTTCCTTAACTTGTGCAATCTGAAACACCTTCAACAACAAGTCATCAGCAACAATCTCTGCATGATCAGTCCTCATCTCTGAGTTATAAGACTTTCATCTCAACAACGAATGCTCTTCATCATAAAGCAACCAGGCTTCATCCATAATCTTCAACACAAGAACCCATGTATCAATTCATTATCATGAGTATAACCAGAATGATGCTAACAGTGCAATCATCAGCAGTCAGACTGATGCTCCCCCTGGACCTCTACTCCAGATCTTCAGCTATCAGATAAATTCTCTTATCATCAATGCATATGCGACTGTGTCTGATGAAACTCGCGTGTATACGCGACTTTTGTGAATAGAACCCGCGTATGGAAAGTGAAATATAGAAAATTTCACACCTTCATCTCCTCCTGCAAATTTACCTTCTGTTCCTGTCTTTTCTTCACACCAGATGCTTTGTCAGAAATACATATAACCAGAATGATCAAATCAACCATGAGAGACATCATACATTGCTTCCCCTATGATGATACATTACTAAAACTCATAATGTATCCCACATCATTCCTGCAGTCAATCAGAGAAGTAAGCTTCAGAAGCGGATGACTGCAGTAGGGTCAGAATTCCCTACGTTTCTGATCGGTCCTCCTTCTTTTTCCAAATTTCCTTGAACTTTCTATTTGAGTGCTGGAAGTTATCCACTTTCCCAGATCTGTTCATCCTGCATTCCTTTTCTACATGTCCATACTTATTACAAGCATAACATCTCATGTGGCCAGAGAAATAAACATAAGAATCATGATGAGCTTTTCTATTCTTCCTTCTATTACAATTAGCTGCTTTATGTCCATACTTGTTACATGAAAAACAATATCCCCTGAAGAAACTAGAGTACCTTTCTGAGTAGAACCTGTTTGTTTGTGGCTGAAATGATCTGCTCCTGCAATTTGCTGCAACATGCCCATAATTATGACATTTAAAACATTCAACGTTCTTGAATGAATTCATGATTGTTGGTTGATCTTTTATTTCTTTCAACACTTCAGGTTTTGCATTGACATCCTCTAAATTTTTAGCACTTCCTTGTGAGCTAGATTCACCTTTAACAGTTTCATGGAAACCAAGACCAAGTTTGATAGCAGGAGACCTTTGAATACTTAGAATATTTTCCAAAGTGTTAGTACTATCTTGAAACCTCAAAAGTTTAACCTTTTCATCTAATTTACCTTTGAGAATGTTTACCTCAACCTCCAAGGCTTGACATTGCTTTGTCATGCTTTCTTCTTTCCTTCCTCCATCTTCTACTTGATCCTTCAGATTTAGAATCTCTTCTTTCAACCAATTTTCGTTTTCTTCACATGTTTGTTGCATCTCTTCATTCTTCTTCTTCGATGCTTTGAGATCTTCTTTTAGAGATATGTTTTCAGCTTCAAGTCCAGCATTCTTCTTATTTGATTTTTCGAGACCTATTTTGAGGGAAATGATTTCTGCTTCAAGTTCTTCATTCTTCTTATTTGATTCTTCAAGATCTGCTAGTATAGAGATGATTCCATCTTCAAATCCTGCCTTTTTCTTGTTTGATTCTTCAAGATCTGCTTGTAGACGTTCTATGATAGACCAGATTTTTGCTCCAAGTTCTTCATTTTCATTTAGTTGTAGAGGTTCATCACTCTTCTTACTTGATGCTTCTAGAGAGATGACTGTAGCTTCAAGACCTTCATTCTTCCTCTTTCCCATTGTTATGGATCTCCTTCAAGCAATCAAGCTTCTGCACAAGGACCTGCTCTGATACCAATTGTTGGGAAAAATACTGAGAGGGGGGGGGGGGGGGTGAATCAGTATTTTCTGCATATTCAAACTTTTACTTTTCGTTATTTTAAACCCACTCTTCGCTACTTTCTTTTGAAGCCAGCCTTTACGCGTATACACGCGGATATCCTTCATAAAAGTCGCGTATACACAGAGATCTAATTATGCCATTAGTTCTTCACTTATATCATTCCATCATTCATTCATTAGATGTTCTATAAACAGTAAACATGTGCAGTAAGAACAGAATAAACCATCACACAAAGCATCACACATGAACACCGGGATTTTTAGGTGGAAACCCAAGTCGGGAGAAAACCACCGCTGCAGTTGCTCGGCCTTCAATATTTTATTATAGAGAAAACATCTTACAACATATGTGCTGGCGCAGACTTGACCAGCACGCAGGCACCCACCTGCGCTCATTTACCAGCCTCTCCTGGAAGGGAGCTCCAACCCCCTGACTCGTTTACCAGCCTCTCCTGGAAGGGAGCTACGACCCCCAATCTCGTTTACCAGCCTCACCTGGAAGGGAGCTACAACCCCTTGACTGAAGGCTACAACCCTCAACACCACCTTGGACCACGTTTCATCAATTTTCACACTGGATCCAACAACTTCAATAGAACACCACTTGCAGGCCACATTTCATCATATTTTCATACTGGACCCTTTCCATACTTTTAAGCACAAACATACGTCACCAACAGATACATATCAACACAGATCAGATAGCAGAAACACAGCAGAACAGATCAGATATTTCATACCCCTTGCTTCAGCAAGCCCTAGTTTGCATACGCGCTTACCCTTTACTGATGTCGCGTATATACGCGCTTCTGTCCACACAAACCAGCGTATACCTCTGTATGTATTTCATTGCGCATACGCGCTTTCACTTCAGCGAATCCGCGTATATACGCGCTTCCTCCGCGGCTAAGTAGCGTATAGATCTTCAATCATTTATAGAGCAGAATACTTCTTCAGATCAGACATTCAGCTCAGATTCAACCCTTTACTTCAGACAGATGTTCGCCTCATCACAGGTCTAGGCCTTCCATAAACAGATCTATCAAATACAAGTACATTTCAGATCTAGAAGTCCCGCTTCATCATTTCTTCATAAGTGCATAGATTCAGATCTATCAGCAAATGTAACCCTTTCCATTCAGATCTACTTCAGAGAGAAGTATTCATTCAAGCTCAGACATCTTGCTACCACTCTCACATTATGCACAATGAATTTGTTCTCCTTATATAGGTTTATCCTTTTTCAATACCATGAGCCCCTTTTTCAATACCATGGGCCAAAACAATACCATGAGCCCAAAACTACCTGGACGGGGTCAATTAGGCGGATCATTACCCAATACAATGGGTCAATACCATGGTGGTTACCCTTGGTTTTGCACTTTTAGAGCGCTTTAGCCCATACGCGACTTGGCACGTTCTTTTCCGCGTGCATACGCGACTTCCCCTAGGCCAATCCGCGTATACCAAGAGACATACTCTTTTTCATCATAGATTTAGCACTTGCTGACTTCTTTTCTTCACTGCCTTCTGTACACACTGCAGATACATCAGATTTACTTCATCAAGAACATATTCTATCAAGCACAACTTCATCAAGTAAGTTGCCATCTTCTTCATCAAGTGAGTTGCCATTCAATGACAACACTTAGCATCGTATTGCTAACTAACATCAGACACTTAGCATCATATTGCTAACAAACATCATATCACATCAGATTTACATTGTTTACCAAGTCCATCAAGTCAAGCATAACTTCATCAGGTGTATTGCCATCACGGACAACACATGTCAACTGTCACATGTCTTCATCTTCATTCAGTGGGTTGCCATCAAGGACAACACTCTGCATCATATTTCCAACACAATAATTTTAAACAAATACACATCCAAGATATACAATCCAGTGGAATAAGTGAAGTAAGAAAACTTATCTAACTTCAATGATTCTATTTTTAAGATTTGAAAACATATAAGAGACAAATAGCATCAATAAATGAAGACATAATGCCAAAAAATCATTCATTAAACTATAAAGAACTTTGAGGCAAACTGATAAGCATATACAAAGGGCAAGATCAAAACAAGACCTCTTTGGCTTAACCTGATTAATCAATACATCAAAGAGAGATTTCAAGACAGAGTTTAGATAACATAAAACAAGCAGGGCTTACCATGAATCATGTTTGTAAACTAGCATATTAATCCAATAATGAAATAGACAAGATTAGGTGGGCCTAAGGAGCAACTAAGAATTCCTTAAACTAACCCAGCAGAGGAAAACATGAAGACAATAGCAAACACGAGGACTGAGGTTCCTCAAACAACATTTCTCATCCTATACTCTTCTGAGCTATTGCAATATAGAAATATGGACATATGAAAAACAAGAAAACATGAAAAAATAAGAGATAATTCACCATTAGCTAAACTTAGGAATCCTACAAACAAGCCTTCATCATTATTAACCAAGGCAAATCATCTACAGGCTCCAGAACACTAAATTGTCCTTCAACTTCCAAAAACTATGTATTGCTCTCCAACACATCAAAAGCCAAATATTAAAATGAATCCTCATGCCTTATATAACAAGCAAGGAGGAGGAAACTCTAATAGAGCATCTAGAAGTATATTGCCTAATAAGAAGTATCTATATTGTCCTTGAGGCCTTGCAAGGCCTAAGGCACAAAAATATCTAAAATAAATATCTTTCCGGCCTTTTTTAGAAATTAAATTGACGTTTAGGCTCTGAAAAGCCTACAAAAACTTGTCAAATGCACATTCTGACTTGTTAACCACAAGAGCATAGCACTGTGTGTCATATTTGAATTTGCATGCCAGGAGCGTAGCACAGAAACATAAAAAATGGGTCTTCTTACATCCATGTTTTTAAGGCCTTCCCGATGTCAGAAAAGGCTTTGTGATGGCTCGTCAGAAAGCCCTTGAAGTCTAATTTCTATATCTACCTTTCGTTCTTCAATCTGACCTTTGGAACCTATCAAAAAGGTGAAAATTGCAAGACTCATAGGAGCGCAACACATGCCTTGACAAGCAGGTAGAATGGTGAACAATTGGGTGTTTTTGACCCTTTTGGAGGACCAAAAAAATCCAATTTATATAAAAATTGGTGAGCATGCTCCTATCATGATGTGGAATCCAAAAATACAAGGCTTTTCTCCTGAAGATTCCCTAAAAAAGAGCGTAGCACCAGGTGTGCTGCGCTCCTAGCCTCAAAATTTGCAAAAACAAAAACTTGTTCAATTTCACCCAAATTTGGCAGATAAGTGCCTCATGGGTCCTGGGAGACCTTTCAAGAAGCTTTAGCCAAAATAACAAGGCTAACTTGGTCCCTTTCCTCCTTTCGTGCTTGGATCTCAATTTTGGCCCTTTTGAGTTCTTGCCTTGCAAATTGTTCACTTTGAGCATAATGCTTAGTCATTCTTCTTTGTAGATCCAAATCTCCATTGGCCTTCTCCAGATTGGTTTCAAGGTGTATTTTATCCCTCTCAAGCCATGATTCCCTATCATGTTCAATTTCCACTGCAAGGAGTTCTTGGAGAGAAATTTGTTCTGCTTGGGTTGATTCTTCTTCTCTCTGCTTTGCTAATGCTTTCCTTAGACCTATAGTTCTAGTTCTCCTTCTAGTTTGACCCTCCTCATCACTACTCTCCTCATAAGTGCACATGAATTTTTCCAACTTCACCTATGCCCTTTGAGCCTCTTTCCAGTACCTGAGTGTTCTTGTTTCATGGATGGCTTGCTAAGCACTCATTTTCTTGTTTTGCAGTTGATAAAAGTGAATGAAATCCTTTGCTCTTTCTAATTCAGCCTCCAAGTCCTTGATTTGTGCATTCCTGTATTGGAGGAGGGAGTTTGAAATTCTAGTTTCATTCTCATCATCACTATCTATGTGAATGATTTCAAACTCTCTTTCTTTTTCATGATCTTCCTCTTCTTCTTTCACTTTTTGCTTACCTTTGTCCAATGGTTGAGAGGAAGTATATTGAAAGGTCCCTTGCCTCTTAGAGGTAGAAAACACTTGCCTTGATCCTCTTTGGTAAGTGAGAGTACAAGTTTTAACATGTTTCACTTGAATACTTTGATCATTGGTGACCTTAGGGTTGTTTGTCTTCTCATTGATGATTTTTGTATGTGTGTCTTCCTCACTTTGCTCTTGATTGCCTTCTTGAGAGGCATTTTCATTTTCTCTCATGCTAGTATCACTGTCAAGATTTTCATGATTGTCATCCTCTGTATTTGAAACATTAGAGGTGTATTCATCATTTCTTTGTACATTTGTATCTTCATGACTGTCCTCCTCTTCATGATTTGGCCCACTGTCCTCACTTTAAAATTCTGCATCTTTATCATTGCTTTGTTCATGAGCATTGTCATGATCTTCTTCTTCACCATGGCTTTCATTTTCTGATTCATTATGTGTCTCTATACCCACACTGATTTTCCCATTGTATTCACTCTGAAACTTTTCCTCTTTATTACTGCTTGTAGTTTCTGTGGGGTCACTGCCATAGGCACTTTCGTTAGTCTCTCCTTAACTTTGATTGTCACTTTCTTCCTCATTATGTGAGTTTTCTTCACTTTTATGCTCATTGTCTTGTTTGTCTTGTCCACTGCAATTACCTTCAAACTCTGTCTCTTCTTGACTTCTATCGACATCTTTGCCACTTCTTCTTTTATCACTGCTATTTGGCTCACTATTTTCTTCTTTACCTTCATCATTCTGCTCATCAAAATCTGCCTCTGTACTTGGGATGTCATTGACTTCCTCATATTTATTTAGCTCACTACCTTTGCCTTATTGTTCATTTTTTGTTTCACTGCCTTTGTCACTACTTTCTTCTTCATCAACCTCTTTGTCATCACTTTCTTCATTTACATCTTCTTCTTTGTCATCACTTTCTTCACTTACATCTTCCTCTTTGTCATCACTTTCTTCATGACTACCATTTTCATCTTGGTCATCACTTTCTTCATGACTGCCATTTTCATCTTGGTCATCACTTTCTTCATGACTACCATTTTCATATTGGTCATCACTTTCTTCATGACTGCCATGTTCATCTTGGTCACTTTTTTCTTCCTCTTTGTCATCACTATTTTATTTGTCAACTTCTTCATCGTTTATCCCACTGCTTTTGTCACTGTCTTCTTTACTGCTTTCATCTACCTCCTCTTCATTGTCCTTGGTATCTTCTCCATCATTTTCACTTTCTTTACTCTCATTCTCCTCCTCTTCATCACTTGTTTCTTCTCCTTGACTTTCATTTTCTTCTTGACTGTCATTTTCCTTCTTGTCACTGCTTTCTTCATCTTCTGAGGCTTTAGAGGAAGTTGAAAGAGGGAGGTTTTTTTTGGGAGATGATTCATATGAAGAGGATGAATCATGGTAATTGGAGGGTGATGGAGGTGTGGGAGGAGGAAGTTGAGATGATGATGGTAAAATTCGTAGAGGAAGGGGTTGTGGACTTGTGAAAACACCATGGGCAATGAAAACTTCCCATGGGATGCCTTGTTGCTCCAATTGGTGTAAGACAATAATTTTGAGGAGGGAATGGTGGAAAATACTTGACATTTGTTGGGAGGGATGCCTTTTTTTCACAATGGATGACATTTTATCAATACTTTTACAAAGGTATTAGGGAAAATGGAGCATTTTTTCCTTAGTAAAATGCATGAGTAGTCTTATGTGGTAGGAATAGATTCTAGAAAAGCTACCCTCAAAGGTGAAATATTTCATAATGATCTTCATCAAAGGAGCATACCTATCCAAAAAATGAGAAAATGGGAAAAAAATTTTGCAATCAGCTTGGAAAATTGTTTCTAAGAAGGGATGATAATGGCTTAGGTCAAGATACACCTGTTTGAACCATTTATCCCCCATGCAAGGTGTTATCGCCCAATTTTTTTTTCAAAACATCATTGTGTCAAGTTTGTTTTTGGTCATGGTTAAAAATTGGGTTTAGAAGTCAATTTAGGATTTGAACAAGGGTAGGTTATATTTTCATAAGTTCAAAGCCCATCCTTAAGTTCAAATAAAGTCTTTTTTAAGGTCCATTCATTGTCAAGTATCCATAATTTCCATTTGTGGGTCATTTCCTAAAGTTTCATGTCAAAAATGGTCAATTAGCCAAGAAACCTTGTTTTCACAGCGCCACTAGTTCAAAAAAGTTGATTTTCACTACAAAAGCGCTAACAGTTTCATAGCGCAAACAGGGAAAAATACACTATCGGTGCTACGAAAGCGCGATTTCTAAACTGTCTTGTCATTTGAGCTGAAATATGTCAGAATCTATTGGAAAATGGTACATTAGTGGTATGATGAGTTAGTTAATGATGATATTCAGTGTACTTACCCACATTTCAGTCATCATGGTAATGATAGGGTATGAATGAGGCATCATTCAGTTATGAGATGACATTTTAAATTCAAAATCCTTGCCTAATTGGTCATTCTCATTTCCCTTGCCTCCATTCGAGTGTCTAAGCTCTGAAGTGTCAAGCCAAACCTGTCGCTATTCCATACAAAGGTTTTTTACATCTTAATCAAGCGAGGTTTCTGTTTCACATATTCAAGTGAGGCTGATTCAATTTATAAAGGGAGGTTGATAGGTTTTCTATGAAGCATGGTAGAGGAAAAGAAAGTCCACAGAGGGGGACACTGCTTGAGACATGAGCCTGAAGATATGAAGGGCATAATTAAAGACTCAGCAGTGATGGAAGCATTCAGAAGACTAGGTTGTCTTCGGTTTTGTGAAAAGTTGCAGGGTTGCCACACACAGGTGTCTAAAGAATTTGCCTTGAACTTCAATGGAACAACTACCAAGGTTGGGATGCTAAGTGTGTCAATTACACCAGAGATTATTGTTGTTGTTACAGAGATACCAAGAGGCCAAGAAACTTGGTTCAAAAGTTTCAAATTTGATATGAAGCCATGCAAAGATTTCATGAAACCTGAGTATGCAGATATGGACCTCAATAATGCTATCCCTAGAAGCTGCATCAAAGACACTTATGAAAACATGTTGTTCAACATTCAGATGTATTTTACATGTGAAGGCAGATATCATAAGGTTTACACATATCATTTCAAGTTGCTTTTGCATTTCACTGGTAAGATTTCAGTTGATTTTCCCTTTTCTTTGCATAGGAGTCTTGCAAAAATGGCTAATAAAATACAAGCCAAATTTGAAGGTTTTGAAACATATTTGTTTCATCATGGTTTGATGAATTTATTGATTTTGAATGAGCTTTAGAAGATAAGCATGGATTGGTGATCCTTTTTGTTTATAAATGGTTTTGAGTTGGAAACCCTAAAACTAAAGGAACTCCATCACTGCCAGTAGCAAATTCTAGTCAACCTGTGGTTGCAAAACCAAAGGAATTTGCAAAACTGAAGCCAAGGAAGCAAGTTGAGAAAAGGACAGAGAAGAAAAAAGTGTTTGATACACCAACTCCATCACTTGCAAAATAGAGGTCAAATATTGTCAAAGGGGAAAAACAAAAACAAGATGTCAGCAAGTAGGAAATCAAAAGAGTAACAAGAAGCCAAGCAGTGGCATTAAAAGGAAAAATAGTTGCTACAGCTACAAAGTACAACCCAGTGATAAAGGGAAACTTAGATGATATCTTGCATGCTATTGACATAGAGGAGACACCCATTGTTCAAGCTGAGTTCATTGGAGAAGATGAGCATAAACAAAAGAATGCTAAGTCTGCAAATAAGCATGAGTTTGAGGGTGAAGATGCAGCCTTCATCTTTCAAGCAAGAAAACCTATAACTAGGCATGCTAAGAAATTCAAGGAAGGCAACAAGGAATTTCAAGAACCTATTGAGACAGCTTAAGCCCTTAAAGAAGTGATTGATCTCTCATCACATACTTTAAATCATGCAGCCAACAGAACAAAGAAGGGGAAAGAAGAAATGATAGAGTTTCAACATCTTGAGGAGAAAATGAGGTTGGAAAACCAAGAAATTGTTGTGATGAGAAAGAGGGCTAAAAAGCACAGTATTGAAAAAGCAGTGTTCAAAATAATGAAGGCACTGTGGGAAGGTAAAATCGGTTCTATTTCTGAAACTCTAAGTAGTGCAGAGCATTTTTTCACATGGACAGTCCGAGCAATAAAGGAAGCCAAATTTGTCAGAGTAATAAATACTTACTTGAGAGCTAATAATAGGAGACTTAAATATCAAGTGGAGGACTTGTATAAACAACTAAAATTGACTCAGGATGAGTTAAATAACAAAGGTGTTAAAATGACAATCATGAAAGAGTCAAAAGCTAAATTAAGTGAAAATGAAGAAAGGACCTCATGAAGGCCGAAATGACTGTGTTTTCAGTTCATATGGCTTTTTGATATCATGGAATAACTTTTATTCTAAGTTTTGGTACATTTTCAATTTTCATTTTGGAAAATTTTGAACAAAACTACTCACTCAGCAATTTCGTAGCACAGACAGTGTAAAAAGGGAGAAAAAGCCCTACAAAACTGCTGTAGCAGCTTTTCTTGCCCTTTTTCATCAAATTTTGTGAGGTAAAAACATGAATCAAGAAATGAAAATGCTGAAGAGGATGTATTTAAAGATAATTAAGTTAGTTTTGGAGGAAAGAGGTCAAGATTTTGAAGAAAAAAGGGTAAAAGAGCAGCACTACGAAAGGCGCTACCAAACAGTTTTGTTTTCATAGTGTAGTCTATTACAACTCATTTGGACAATTTGAAAATGGTTTTGGACAGCTGGAGCTTAGGGAGGATTTTTGGCAGGTGTTACTTCAATTTATAATAGCAAGGGACCTCGAAATAATGAGTTCATGATGGTCAGAATGTTTCAAGAGTGCAAAGGACCATATGCCTAGAAAACAGGGGATTGTTTCCTACTTTGATGGAGGTAAGCATTATGGTCATAAAGATTTGAAGCCTATCATCCAAATTCTACCATGTGTGGATACACTTGGAAAATTATGTAAATTAGTTAGATAAGGTTGTTATGGATAGAAATAAGGAGTTTGAATCCTATTTGTAATAGGATTGTTTAGTATATTAACTGTATTTTGTAATAAATACCATGTCATATGGTTATGCAAGGTATCAAGAGTTAGGAATTCGATATATCTAGCAGAAGATAATATTATCTTATGTTGTAAATGGTCTATAAAGGAACAAGAAGTCGAATGTACTAGGGTTGGACATTTTTAGCAAAAGACTATGTTTATTGTAAATGACTGGTTTTCAACTAATACACAGATTTCTACTTAACCAACTTGAGATTCAGAAGGAGTTCTAGTGTGTTCTTATTATAATTGCATATTTTATTATCCCATTGCAATGGTGTTTGTCTATGTTACTCAGAATTCATCTTTGATTCTCTAACTTCCTATATAGATAAACTGACTGTGTTTTTTACAGTTTCACATGTGTATCTCTTGACTAAAACTCTAATATGCCTCAAATTCCATGTTAAGTAGATTTATTGGTTTGTTGAAACTATTTTGACTCCATAAGCCCAATGTGTACTTGCTGATGTGATTTTCAACCTACATTCATCATCTATCTGATTATTACCCCACATAGAGTTAGCCATCTATATTTTATCAAAAATCATTGACCCTTGAGAGAGCCCTCTCAGGTTGAGGAGGCTAAGCCTCAATCAAAAGATTTGTTTGAAACAATTACATGAGATTGATTTGATTAGCAGCCTATCAAGTCAAGTTTTGTGATAACACAAGGTATTCCAGTGGCCATAGAGATTGCATTGGTGGTCAAATCAAAATTCACTCCAGCTAGATGTACATGGTGGTCATGGAGGTTAAGGAAAAGAAGTTTGGTCAATTGAGGGAACTTTACAATAAACAATGCTTGCAAATATGGGGACCTAACCTTTATTCCTCTAAGGTTTTTTCAAAATCTCTTTAAGCTCACCCTTCACATTTCTATACATTTCATCTTCATACAATATGAAAGGATAGGGAAAAAAAAAACACCTTCAAAATATTTTCACAGCTGAAGCAACAGGCTCAGAAATGCATTGTGGGCAAGTCAGGTGCCTTTTGCAAGAGAATTCGGGTAGCCTCTGCACACAATATTGGGAAACTACTTCATGGCCCAGAGCATGGCATAGGTATCCTATGCACGAGAAGTCGAGTGGCTGGCAGCCCTGAATGCGCAGGAGCACAGCGCGGGCACCTCTGCACAACCTGTTGGGTGCCTCCCGGGCAACTACTGAACGCACAGGACCGTAGCAATAGTGTGTCCGGGCAGGCTGTCGTGTAGTGTCTGGTCCTCTTAGGCAACTACTGAATGCACAAGAGCGCAACAACAATGGCGCTGGGCAGACTATTGTGCAGTATTGGGTCCTCCCGGGCAACTGTTGAACGCACAGGAGCGCAGCAATAGTGGCACTAGACAGACTGTCATGCAGGCCTGAACGGGTTGGGCGAGCTCTGAACGATGCTGTTTATATAGGTGCGCAACACCATTACATAAGCGCAGTGCTATTTGGATAAAAGCACAAGCATCGTGCACAGGCATGTAGCGCGGCCTCTCAGGAGCACAGTGCAACAAATTTTCACCCAAAAGCTCTGCCAGAAACCCTGAAAACTCGAAAACTTCCACTCTTTTTTAAAATGAAGAATTGGTGTTGAGTGATGATGGATTTAGGCTTTTTATACCCTTTGAAAATTTAAAATGAAAACTCACATTACTAATGTTTGTTTCCTTTCTTTCTTTTTCATTGAATTTTTGGTATTTTTGTCTTGTAGGTGGCAGAACTCTGAGAAAAATGGTTTTTTTCCTTTGTTGGAGCATCTTGATGTTTCCCTTGGATTGACTAACTTTTTAACAAGCTTAAACTTTGCCTCTTACCCACATTTTGGAAACATGAACCAGTTCTTGAAAAGAAAAAGGTCATTTTGACAATTTTTTGGAGGAAGAAGTCATATAGTGACATTAGTGCTCTTTTTTGAAGTTTTTCTCCACTTTATCCTTTTCATGAATTTCAACACTTTTAAACAGTAAAATTGTGATTATTTTTACACTTTCACCTTGGAAACTTCAGTCCTGCATCTTTTATGCCTTTGATTTCTTGGTGGATGAGACTGGAGAGAAGAATTTTGACCTTCTTTCAACTGACATTCTGTCATGTTTTCACTTTGAAGAAGTGAAAGCCTCTTGGTGTGAAAACCCTAGTAGTTGGTATCAATAGCTCCTTTATTATTTATATGTTCCATCATCATGAGATACATCAGGTTTGTTTGACCTTATCAATATTCCTATAGGTATCCATCTTTGACAGTCCTGCAGAAGTGTCACTCATGGCTAACTATCTTTTGCAGAATATACTTTTGATAAGGAAACCCTGTTGGAGGATTCTCTTCTTTGTTTTAGACCAACTACATGTTTGTTCCTTTGACTTGATTCTAGCTTTATCATTACCTAAAAACAATGCTTCTTGAACACAAAGGCCAACCCTAGCACCTATAAACTCTAGTGACCTAGTGGAGGGGGTTTTTTACTCTTCTATGGACTGAAGTTTTGACTTGGGGATTTTTTAGGAAAGAGGAGGGAACTGAGTTCTTTTTGACAAGCTAGATCATTTTGAAGATTCAAAAACCACTGAAATTGATCTGCCTAAGGATTTTTTAGAGGAAAGTTTGGGTTTTTGAAGGCTTTGAGGCATTAGGTCAACATGGTGAAAATTAGGCAGAGGCAAAATGGAGTGTCCAAACCATAGGTGTAAAAAATGGGATGGGGATGAGTGACTTAGGATTTATGAGGGACTCTTCAGGAGTGGTATGCTGGCCAAGGCATGGTAGAGTAATAGAAGAGTGAAAAATTTATCCTAAGGATAATGAAGGCAGTGAGATTTCTAGAACTTGCAAGATCCATGAATTTTGTTTCTAGAAATATAGGACAAGTATTTAGTCATCTAAACAGGTAAAAATTACTGATGACTAACAGTGGCTCCACTTGGAGAGGGTAGCTCCTTTTCAGGAGGTGTCCAAAATTTCAGATCTCTTGGTTTATGAAGACCAGTGCCTCATCTACTAGGCATGTTTTTCTTCTTTTCTCTTGCTGTTGCTTCCCCGAAGTAGTGATTTTGATAATCTGAAAGCATGATGAACTCAACTTCATCTCTATCTACCCAACCGATTTTCCTAACATTTTCTCTTCCATGGGTGCACTTGAACTGGAAAACCCATTGACATCTTTTATTTTGAAAGAAAAAACAAATTATCTACTTCTACACTTATTTCTTCCGAGAGTTCAGATTATGCTAGTGAAATCTTCTGATTCTCTACCTAGACTATTTCACTGTCAAGCTTAAGCAATATGATAGAATTCATTCTCTAAGCTATTGACAAGAAATTTAAAGCATGAATTGAACCATGATTAGGCAATCTGATTCATCATGAGTTGTGGCATTGAGACAAGTTGCACACAAACATTATTTTCATAAGAAAACAAAACTAGAAGGTGTGAGGGCCATGTTTCATCATTTGCTAATCATCCTTTTCCTTCTCTTTGGTTCAGATTTAAGCATGTGGAACCAATATCTTTCATTCCTAATCTATTTCCTTTTGACAAGTCAAGCTTAAATGATTTGGCCAACATTATTTCACTAACTTATCAACAACAAATTTAAAACATGTTCAGCCATGATTAGGCTAGATGACTGAACAAGACATTATTTTTGCATCAGTAGTGCCATTTAGGCTCGCACACTTTCAGTACTACTATTTTTTGGGTATGGGGTTGTACCTTCTCTTTGAATCTACCCTCTTTTTCTATTTTTTCTATGTTTTTCTGTTTTTTCTCTTTATGGCCTTTTATCAAACAATGGTATGTACAATGAGTGAAGGCTTAAATTTAGAAATCTTGACAAAAGTAGTGCTTTAGTGTCCTACCATTGATAGTACCTCCGAATGCTTCAGCTCCATCTAGCTCTTGTAAAAAGAAAACATTGTTTCCTCTAGCTGAACTGATAATGAATGGAACTTTCCACAAGTTTTCAAACTTACCATTTTTACCTTTGTGTTCTCTCCTTGAGTCCCATTTCAACACTTTATCTCCAATCTGGAAATCATTGTCCTTGGTTCTTCTGTCAAATATTTTCTTCATTTTTTCTTGTACTACCCGAGTCCTTTTGTAAACCTCCTCTCTTGTTTGTTGTAAATGGATAGTTTGGTTCAACCTCCTTTTCATGTAATTCTCTTCTGATTTCACTTCTTGTAGCAGTTTCATCACCGGGACTCCCAAAGATGTTGGGAAAATGGCATCCATGCCATACACTAGTTGATAGGGAGACATACCAATTGATTTCTTGGTGATTAGTCTATCAGTCCATAGTGCGTGTACTAGTTTTCATTGCCAGGATTTTTGATTCTATTCCAGGAGCTTCTTAATGATATTGACCAAGATTTTATTAGAAGACTCAGCTAGCCCATTCCCTTGAGGGTAATAAGCTATGGAATGTCCCAAGGTGATGTGATATTTATAACAAAATTCAACCATTATTTTGGATGTAAAGGCAACAACATTTTCTGTGATGATCTTTTTGGGGCGACCGAATCTAGACAGGATATTGGTCTCAAGAAATTTGATAATGATTGAATCAATGTCGTTCTTAGATGGGATGGCTTATATCCACTTTGTGAAGTAATCAGTGGCAGTGAGGATCCACTTGTGTTGGGCAGATGAAGTAGGGTAGATGTCTCCGATGAAGTCTAAATCCCATTTTTGAAAAGGAGCTTCAACAATGATAGGCTGCAAAGGTAAAGGTAAGAGTTTTCTCTTGCCATCAAAAATCCGGCATTTATGGAAAGTCATGACTAGTTTGTGGGTGTCATGGAAAAGGTTGGGCCAATAGTAGCGAGCTCTAAGAATTTGTTAGCTGTGGTTTTCCAGTAAAGATTTCCCCCACATTATCCTTCAAGCGGTTCATGAATGATCTTTCCTGCATCATCCTCAAGCAATCACTTAAGTAATATACCAATGGGATTTTTCCAATATAAAATTCCTTCTAAAATGCAGAAATTCAAAGCAAAGGCCTACTTTTCCATGATGTTGTACTTTAGGGGAGCGTCTCTAAGGGCTTTACTGAAGAAGGCTATGGGTTTTTCTTACCCCATCATGTTATTTTGTAATAAAATAGCAACCACGGTATGTTCAGAGGCAAATGAGAAAATATAGAAGTCTTTGGTGAAATCAGGACTTATTAGGACCGGTGTTTGGGTGAGTGCTTGCTTAACTAGTTCAAAAGATTGTTTGGCTTCTAAATTCACTTAACTCCTATTTCATTTTTAAGCATGTTTGTAATATTTCTCAAAAGTTCATCCAGATTGGGGATGAACCTTCTTAAAAAGTTTATTTTCCCAATGAAAGACTACAATTCCTTAATGTTTCTAGGATGGATGATTTTCAGTATTCCTTCAATCCTTTTGGGGTCTATTTTGATTCCCTCTTCAGAGATGATGTGGCCTAAGATTTTTCCTTCTTGGAGACCAAACAGTGTTTTCTTGGGGTTCAAAGATGAGCCATATTTCCTACATTTTTCAAAAACCTTTCTCAAGTGGACTAAGTGTTCTTCATCAATCTTAGAATAAACAGTGATGTCATCAAGGTAAATGACTATGAAGTAGCCTATGTCTTCTAAAAAGGCTATGTCCATGGCCCTTTGGAAAGTGGCCCTCGCATTCATCAACCCAAATTTCATTTTAACATACATGAATGTACCCCAAGGTGTGGTGAAGGAAGTTGTGTGCTGATCACTTGGGAATACTAGCACTATTTTGTAACTAGAAAAACCATCAAGCAGTGAGATTCTCTTATAGCCAACTACCTTTTGAAGTATGTGGTCCATTTTAGGTAAGGGATAGTTATCTTTCAAGGAGGACCTATTCAGATTTATAAATTCAATGAAAAGTCTAATCTCCGTGGTCTTCTTCCTAACTGACACAGGATTCAAAACCCACTCACAGTATCTAAGGGGAACCATTATCCCGACATCATACATCTTTTTAATTTCTTGTTCAACTAAAGGTAGTAAAATAGGGTTTATTCTCCTTAACTTTTGCTTGAAAGGTTTCTGATTTTCCTTGAGAGGGATTTTGTGTTGAATAATGCTTGTGTCATAAGATTTTAAGTCTTCATATCCCCATGCAAACACACCTTTAAACTCCTTAAAAAGCTCAATATACTTCTATTTTATATGAGGAGGAAGGGTCTTGAAGAGTTTAATAATTTTGGGTTCCTTTATGTTTCCTATGTTGAATTCTTCAACATCAGTCTTGGTAGACTCTATCTTTGGTTTTTTAGTGACATCATTAAAGTCGAACAGTTGTTCTAATGGTGAAAGCCCTCTTGGTAATGTGTCATTTTTGCATTGTAATATTTCCAAGTCCTTTTGGTGTAGATCTTCAAACATTTAATCCTCATAAGGATGTGTGAGAAGATTTATATCAGCAAAATAGGGCAACTCTAAATCATGATCTTTATCTTCAGCAGGACCATCTTCCTCATGTTCTAAGCTTGGTTTAATCAACGTAATTACATTCCTAGATTGCAGGAAATCATCAATTTGTTCATCACCCTCAAACACCTTCCAATGGTTAATTTTTTCAGGTACTATAGAATGATGTTTGACTTTAATAGGGTATTGTTCGTTTGCTAGTGGCATTTGGCAATTGCTGGCAGCAAAAGCGAGCTCATTGGAGAGGCTATTTTGGGCTCTAGGAATGTAAGTGAGCTCATATTTCTCGAAAGTTTTGAGGAGGTCTAGGGCTGCATTTCTGTATTCTCTTAATCTTGGATTCTTGGCTGAGTATTCACCTTTGATTTTTTTAATGAAAATTTCTAAATCTCCTTGGGCTAATATTTTCTTAGCTCCTAAGTCTTCAAGTAAGTGCAAACCAAGGAGGAGAGCCTCATATTCTGCAATGTTATTATTACATTGAAATTATAATCTGTAAGAATGACCCTCATTTGTGTTATGTATCCAGACACCATCTCCTGAACTGACCTTTCCACATGAGCCATCAAAGCTCATGTTCCAAAGTGTTTCTACTTCATGTTTGTCACTGAGTTGTTGTTCAGGGTTGCTAGAGTTTTGGTTATCATTTTCTTATTTTGAGGATGAGTGTGAGTGTTCTAGAGGGCCTAGTTCTTTCTCACCAACTTTTACTTGTCCACTAATCTCATTTTCATTATACAAGATAAAAGAGTCCAAATCTGAATGAATGAAATAAACCGGGGTGTTGTTGGGTTTGTCTAGGCTACTTACCATATAATTCATGTGATACTCCTGGTATATTCTCCTTGTTTGGTTAAAAATCGAGATGGTAGTGTAAGACATGTCAAGTTGGAGGTTCCCCAGCAGCTTGGCTCTCCAAGATTGAGACAAAAGAATGCCATATTTGGGGGGAATGTCAGCCACTACTATGTCCATAACTAGGCTCTTAGGAGGGATTTGTGTCAGATTGACAAATAAATCCATGATTAGGCCTAGGCACTTAATTCTGCTTGAATCGAAGGAATATAGATATTTGTAGGGCCTGGTTATTTCTAGGCCTAATTTCTCCATCACTACCTTTGGCATGAGGTTGTGAGAGGCACCAGAGTCTAGCATGGTATTATGTAGGATTTTGTCATGTAATTTTAGGCTAACATAGAAAGGGGCAATGGCTCCTTCTTGGTATTTTCCATCTACTTTAGGTCCAAACAACATCTTTGGTTTGTAATCTGTCAAATTCAGAGTATTGGTATCATTTCCTATGTTTAGAACTTTTAGAACATGATATTTGTACATATCCTAAGCTACTAGTTCAGTGAGAGGTATGGTTATGTTGATTTTCGCAATCTCTCCTTCAAAACTGAAAGGTACTTGGGTTTAAGGCATATTTACATCAGTTTTATCAGCCATAAATTTTTCTACATTTTTTATTTGTTGATTCTGATTTGGGGCTTTGGTTACTGAAATTTTTTAAGGGCCACTAGTAGAGGTACTAGGGCAGCTGGTTTCAACACTTGGTTGGCTAATTTTACCTTTGTTAGGATCAATTTTATTAGCCATGGTGTTGGTATTGTCTGTTGTTCTTTTAATAATGTTTTTGCGGGTTTTCCTAATAGAAGTTTCTAAGTTGTTTTTCTTGGAGTTATCTTGGTTTTTCTTGCTCCTAAGATCATATTTCATGTGGACTTCCATTATGGCATTTTCCAATCCCAACTCATAGTCTTCAGAATCTTCATGGCTTGTTTCATCTAGATTCGAGGAGAAGAAACCTTGTTCTTCTTCTATGAGAAAAACATCACCCTTGTTATCAAAGCCTATTAATTTTAGGTGATTTTCATCCGGCTGTCCACTATCTCTTTCCCGTTCATCTACATAGTTATCTTGGAAGGGTGGTCTGATTTTTTGATCATTTTCCCTTTGTCTGATTTGGGGTGGATCTCTTCTGAAGTTCTAATTCTGGTTTCTGTTTTGGGGATTTGGTTAGCTCTCCCTAGGAGGTTTTCTTTCATTTATGCTTATTTTCTCAATCATTCTTTCCATGGTTCTAAGTAGGTTATCAACCTTGGAATCAAATGAGGAGGTTGAGGGCATTGTTTCATATTTGTAGGTTACCCTCTTTTTTGATATTAGCTAGCTCTCTTTTCAATTAAGTTGGCCTCTACACTTATAGCTCCCTTTTGCATGTCTTATAAAGTTAGGGGCTCTCTTTCTCTTAGCTGACAGGCCATGTCGGGGTCAAAATCTTCCAGGAATTTAGCTACGGCTAGGCCTTGTGGGGGTTCCATATGAGGTGGGAGGGAATTGTAGACACTGTTAAACCTGCTGTAATAATCTTGGACACTCTCCCCCATATTCCTCGTAAGATCATTATATTCAGAAAGGATTTGGAGGGGGTTTTTCTTGATTTCCCACTTGTTTATGAAATTTTGGTAAAGGGAAGGGAGATCATGTATGCTGTTGGGAGTCAAGTTCTTAAACCATTTTTTAGTTTCTCCTCCTAGGCTTTGGGCAAACATCCTCATCTTCATGGTTTCCTCTTCTAATTCCATGTAGTCAAAGGCATCATTTATTCTATCTAAATGATGTTGAGCAGTGGTAGATTCAGCCACGGTAAAGTGTGGGATTCTAGACTGATACTCATTCGGAAAAGGTATGAAAGGTTGTGGTAAAACCAGGGGGGCATACCAAGCTGTCGTGATAGGAGCTATTCGTGGATTTACAAGTGGAGAATTTGTGATATGAGATGGAGCGGTTTGCATAGTGGAGGTGTGAATGGGTGTGGCGGAAGTACTTGGACCAACAAACTGATTCTAAGCAGACTTGGGATGAAAAGAGCCGAAGTGGTGGAGAAGTTGGAAATTAGGTGGCATGGAAGGAGAAGCTTCTCCGTTGGGACTCTGTTGCAAGTCTATGGGCTCAAGGTTGGTATGTTCAATTCTACTTTATGAATTGGTTCTAAAAATGTTTCTCGTGTGATGCAAGTCAAATTGGGGGTCTTGCAATGTTGTAAGATGTTCAAGTACAGAGTTTGCTTTATGAATGGTCCTAACAGTAGTTAACTTTCCAGTTTCAAAATTTTGCCAAAAAATCCTTTCTGGGTCATCAACTATAGTAGGAGGGTTTGGGTCTGGATGATATTTGGTATTGATTCTTCATGAAGCCATATTTCAAACTCAAAATTTAGAGAGGCTGAAATTTTTTGAACTTTTTTGAAAATTTTACCTCTTTTTGTGATTGCTAAACTCACACAGTGTGTGACAAGACTACTAGACTTCTCAGGGTTGATTCGACACAATCCTATCAGAATCTATGGACACTAGTAAAGTTAGAAGACCTACTAGAGGCTAGTGGAGTCACTAGGTGGATATTTTTAGTTGTTTTGACTATATGTGTCTATGGTCCACCACCAATACTGACAAGAAGCCAATCTAGGAATGTTTTGGGGCCCTAAGGTTTGTAAGAGTGTCCTACAGCTAATTCATCATTTTTCTAGGATGGTGAGACAACCAGATTATGCTCTTTGGCTATTAACTTGAGTTCTCTATGATTTGATGAAGGTTTCTAAATTCCTAAGGGATACTTAGATTTTCATTGACATCAGAGTTTACATCATGATCACCATTGTGTTAGTGATAGTGATGAAGTAGCTATAAATCATACGATACTGTTTAATAGAGGGATTCTAGAGTCCTAAGGGGTACTTAGATTGTCACTAACTTAGACGGGCCCACCGTAACCACCATTATGTTAGTGTCCCGTGAATTAGCAGATTGGTAGACCAAATGCACAGGGTAACATCAGACTAGTCTTTAGAGTCCTAGGACCTAGCCTTCCTGAATTCAAAGAGGGCTCTCTCTATTATGCAAAGGATGTTAACTTGTTTGCTTTAAGTGTTTGATTTTAGGCTAGTTGTTAAGTGTAGGTTTGTTGTTTGTTTTGGTTGGGGTGAGATGATTTTAGGCTAGTTGTTAAGTGTAGGTTTGTTGTTTGTTTTGTTTTTCAGAAAAACCTACTTGATCATCTCACCTCTGAAAAGCCTACAAAAACTTGCCAAATGCACATTCTGACTTGTCAACCACAGGAGCGTAGCACTGTGTGTCAAATTTGAATTTGCATGCCAGGAGGGTTGCAAAAGAACAGAAAAAATGGGTCTTTTTACAGCCATGTTTTGAAGGCCTTCCTGATGTCATAAAAGGCTCCATGATGGCTCGTTGGAAATCCCTTGCAGTATAATTTCCAAATTTACCTTTGGGTCTTCAATCAGACCTCTACAACCTGTCCAAAGAGTGAAAATTCCAAGACTGGTAGGAGCACAACAGATGCCTTGAAAAGCAGGCAGAATGGTGAAAAGTTTGGTGTTTTTGACCCTTTTGGAGGACCAAAACAACTCCAATGGATCTTAAAATTGGTGAGCATGCTCCTCTCATGATGAGGAATCCACAAATATAAGGCTTTTCTCCTAAATATGCCCTAAAAAAGAGCGTAGCACCAAGTGTGTTGTGCTCCTAGCCTCAAAATTTGTAAAAAAAAAAACTTGTTCAATTTCTCCCAAATTCGGTAGATAAGTGCCTCATGGGTCCTAGGAGACCTATAGAGAATCGTGAGCCAAAATACCAAGGCTAGCTTGGTTCTTTTTCTCCTCTAGTGCTTGGATCTCAATTTTGTCCCTTTTGAGTTCTTGCCTTGCAAATTGTTCTCTTTGAGCATAATTCTTAGCCATTCTTCTTTGTAGATCCAAGTCTCTATTGGCCTTTTCCAACTTCGCTTCAAGGTGTATGTTAGCCCTCTCAAGCCATGATTCCATATCATGTTCAATTTCCATTGCAAGGAGTTCTTGGAGAGAAATTTTTTCTGCTTGGGCTTATTCTTCTTCTCTCTGCTTTGCCAATGCTTTCCTTAGACCTATAGTTCTAGGTCTCCTGCTAGTTTGACCCTCCTCATCACTACTCTCCTCATAAGTGCACATGAATTTTTCCAACTTCACCTATTCCCTTTGAGCCTCTTTCTGGTACCTGAATGTTCTTTTTTCATGGATGGCTTGTTGGGCACTCATTTGATTTTTTTGCATCTAATAAAAGTGGATGACATCCTTTGCTCTTTCTAATTCAGCCTCCAAGTCCTTGATTTGCGCATCCCTGTCTTGGAGGAGGGAGTTTGAAATTCTTGTTTCATACTCATCATCACTATCTATGTGTATGAGTTCAAACTCTCTTTCTTTTTCGCGATCTTCCTCTTCTTATTTCACTTTTTTCTTACTTTTGTCCAATGGTTGAGTTGAAGTAGATGGCAAGGTCCCTTGCCTCTTAGAGGAAAAAAACACTTGCCTTGATCCTCTTTGGTAAGTGAGAGTACAAGTTTTAACATGTTTCACTTGAATACCTGGATCGTTGGTGACCTTAGGGTTGTTTGTCTTCTCATTGATGATTTATGTATGTGTTTCTTCCTCACTTTTCTCTTGGCTTCCTTCTTGAGAGGAATTTTCATTTTCTCTGTTAAACACCATGTTAAACACATACATGGTGTATGAGAAGGATGAACACACACACACAAGAGACTCAACACATAATAAAATATAAGCGTGAGGCTTTCTTATTTTTCCATTATACATGATGTACATTTATAGTACAATGGTGTGACTCTTGGTTTCATTTTCCAAGGTCACTTGGACTCCATTGTGACTTTTCACATTCCACACCTACCCATGTAGGATTAGGTGTTCCAACATCCCCCCTTAATCCGAAGGGGTATGTGTGAGTCCAAAAAAAGAGTTGTAATACAAATTTGCAAAGTATACATGGAAACACTTGGGTTGAATCAATTCTCTGAAATGTTGGAAAAAAGAGGTGGTTTTAGGATGACCACAAACACTAGAATGCAAAACTTGTTGCAGTTCCCATAACTCTTCCAAAACTAGCAAGAAGCTGAAGGCTTCTGCTAGAGGAATTGTCCCTCATAAAAAAGGGAGACCTTCAACCTAAAAGAAGGGAGGTCTACTACCTATGATGGTTTTAGGTTATCCACCAACCAAAGATGATGGTTTAAGGTTGTCCACCAACCAAAGGCATGCTCATGGGCATCCGTGTCTCTGGCTACATCTCTGAATCTGGAATGACGAATTGTGTCTCAAGCTCGCTTGAACTTCTGGCTACAACTCTGAACATGGAATGAGATATTGTGGCTCAGGCTCGCTTGATCTAACATTGAAGCTTGTACATGACCACCATTTTCCCCCCTATCAGGGACAAGGTGAGATGATGGCGAAAACTCAATTGCAAGTTTGCTCAATATCTGAGAACAAGTTTTGACATGTGTCTTAAACATCTCCTTGGTTGCTGATGCCCATTTCCAAGAAGCGATCCATCCAAGATGAATCTTGGTTCTTGTAGGAGGCTTATGTCTAAAGCATCTGTCTGAAGCATGAGTGTGCCGACCATAGTGCTTGCATGGATGAAGATCAAAACAATGATCTTTCATATGGCAAACTCGATCATAGTGTTGGAATTTTACAATCTGATGTTGTTGTTGTGGAGCAGGATCTGGAACAGCTGCAGGTGAAATATGATGGGTTTGGTGTAGTCCAGAATATGAAATGACACATCCTTGTCATATCTGTTAGCCCCCCTATGAAATTCTTGGCAAGCAAGCTGGGGGCTAGATTGTTTGGGAGCCTTTAAGGAATGCCTTTCCCCGGAAAACCCATCCTCCTTGAAGTCTCTATGTACTGTGCTTAAGATATAGCCCCTCTGCTGATCCATTTCTCAAAAGGCCCATTATTGCCCCTAATATCCCTGCAAATACCACTTTCCCCCTTTTTTTCTCCCTTTGTCAAAGTCCCTTTCTTCCTTTCATTCACCTCCTCCACCTCATCTGCCACCCCATCCATGGTTTTACTCACAGTTTTCGTGTTTTGTAGGTTTGAAAATGATAAAATGACCAACATAATGTGCGGCCTCTGATGCAAGGACAAGGAAATCAGAGAGGATCATTTGCAGTAGTGGGATTTATGAAAAATGACTCGGGAAAATGAAGACTGGACGTTCATTAAAGAGCAGGAATTGGTGAATTTTCCCGCTGCGATGGTGAATTGGTGGCGCGCTGGCGGTATGTGGTGGTGCATAGGTAGAGCCACCACAAAAATGGTGGTTACAGGGGCTACCATTTTCCCATACGCATCAAATGAGGTGAGGCCCCATAGTCATTACCAACCGTTGATTTGCAGTCAATGCCCGATCAACTGGTCAACTAAGGGGGGTACCCTCCGTGTTAACCGTCAAGCGGTTCAACCTCCCGTACTCCGTTGATCACCGCCAACTTGCTGTT
Source organism: Pinus albicaulis (assembly GCA_034641835.2). Classification (NCBI taxonomy): domain Eukaryota; kingdom Viridiplantae; phylum Streptophyta; class Pinopsida; order Pinales; family Pinaceae; genus Pinus; species Pinus albicaulis. The sequence continues at coordinate 292,155,187 of CM076578.1, forward strand.
GAGTTAACCCTGTGCTGTTCAGATCCCTGCCGTCCAAATTAATGTATGATCCGACGGCGCGGAGCCCTTCCGATCAGTGGTCCCCACTCCTCGCCTACGCAGTTTCAGAAAACCCGCCGGTAAATTCCGCACCACCATCTGTGAGTTAGCGGTTTTATTCCATCACCCAGCGATTCCACTCAGTAATCGCCGCGTGTCCTCTGTACGAACCTGAAACTGCTTTCATTTCGCGCACTGTTGTTCGGGTGATAGACGGGTAGCGGAATAAATGACGGCCGTCAGATCTTGGAGCCCTCATCCAACGACGCTCATTCATCGAACCTGCGCACTGCTTAACGCCCGATCATCGTACCCGTTGGCCCACCGTCTGCCGTTCTCAACCGTCGATCTCCACCCCGATGGACGGCCCAGGTTCGTTTATCTTTCGTTGACCGTTCCTCACCACCCTGCCTCACCACGTCACTCCACGTACACCCCCCGTACAGTCTCTCATTCTCTTGCGTATATACGTTCAAATTTCATGTTTTTTTAATGTTTTTCATGCATTTTCACTCTGTGTTCCGCCAACCCCAAACAGAGAAAGTTTTCACTGTTTCCTTTGTAATTTCTTCTACCATGTCACCAAATGCATCCATTTTTCCCATCCACATCACCCGCCGCCCTCGTCCATGGATTTCTTCACAGTCTTTGTGTTTCCTGCAGGGTTATAAAGAAAGAATGGCCGCCATGATACAGTTCTATGCTACCAGGACAACTGGATCCGAGGAAGATCATCCAAAGCGACTGAATTTATGAACAAAGGCCCGGGAAGGTGGAGATGAGATGTTCATTAAAGGAATAGAGTTCGAGCTCTGTATAAAATCTCCCATCACCATTAAAACCCGAGCTAACCTGTCAGAGATGGAATTGAAGTAGCGGAGTGTCCCAGTACAAGCAGGAAGATTGAGGCAAGCTAATGAAGGTCTTGAGCCCTAAGTTAATGTTTTTAGAGACAAAGCAGCAGATTATAGACCTCGAGGACCGATCCAAGGATCCCAAGCACAGGCAAAAGGTAATATCAGGGTTTTCCATCAGCATAATGCTTTTTCTTCATCAAGTACATGGCACCCATATAGCTTTTATTATGCACCATGTCCCTGAAGTGTTTTCTACCAGAAAACAGACCTAAAAACGCTAGAACATTTATGAGACATACCTTTCAGCAGTTTATTTTATCTTTTGTTCACGACACCAGGAGTACTTCGACCAAAATTGTCAAGATCATATCTGGAGCAGATATTTCTCCCACAAGGAAAGTGGCAGAGATTAAACATACATCATGTCAAGCAGAATGGGCTTCAGCCCTGCATTCATTGTTGTGTTTAAATGTGACATTCAATGTTCACCTACCTTCTTCGGTCAATCTTTGTGTTCCCACTGCTATAAAACACAGAAGGAAACATTGTAAAGGTTGTTGATGAGATATCAGTGAAATGCAAGTATTCTCCTCTTGAGATAAGTTCTCTGTCTGTAAGATCATTTGAGATTGTCATTCAAGGCGATTTTCCAATTTGTGGAAATGTCACGCTGATTGGTGTTGTTTTTAATATGACAAGCATGTTTCTTTGGATCCTAATCTAAAGCAGCTGGTGATGTTTCCTCTTTCTTTGTATTTGTGATTGACTTGCTCTTATGTTATGTTCCATTTCATTTCATTTCTAATGGTAGGTAACAGAAGTATAATATAGGATTCACCCTTGATAGGTGCCCTATGTTTCCTGCTCTCCCTACCTCAATGTTTTCTTCTGATATGTGTATCTAAATGTTGATTTCGATTGATTTAACCAGTGTAGTGGATGATATTTCCTGCTCTCTGATGTATGAATTGATGAAGTCCATGTTTAGATGTTCTTGGTAGGATTTAGCTGGAAGTTTAGAGACAACAGGGATGGCTATTAACCACAATTCACTGGGATCCTTGCCACGACTTGACTAACTTTCTAAGATCATGCTACTCTTATTTGGTCCAAAGTGCAGGAGTTAATGACCTCGGCCTAATCCTATAATTCAGAACTCAGATGGTTCTCTTCTTTCATTTCGATTTGTAATGTTTTCCATTCCCTCGGTATATCAAGATCCGGATAAGTTATAGATGACTAGCTTCATGAAACACACATTGAACATAAGTAAATCCTTTCTTGACTCCATTTCCCAATGGCCTTGATGTTCCCTGAGTTATCTTTACCTTTTCCTAAGTTTACTCTGCTCCCCTTTGCCTTATATTTGAACAAACTTGGTGCAGTTATAGCCAAACAAATGTAATGACCCATACTTGGCCCCTTTTAGCTAATGCACCCCATTCCATTTCAAAGTTACCACTTTGGCCTGCTCAAGAGATCCCTCTGGAACTGAGCTAGATCCTGAGGTTTCCAAAGTGGTTCTATGTTGTCTCATCTTTTAGTCTTGCCAGCCTAAGCAAGAGACACAGCTTATAAGCCAGCTGGTAGGAAAGAATCTAAGGTAAGAAGGCTGCTTCAACATTTGGTCTTCCACCTTATGTCTATAACTGTGGTGACTCTACTGGAACTTTAAATTCATCTTGATACATCTCCAAACCTCGAGAAAACCCAGAATCTCTCAGTTGGGATTGGTATTAAACCTTATGCCCCACCCTTACGGTGTGTGTTTTACCTGCCTCTGGGGCTGGAGGCAGAAGGGCCAGGTAGCCTTCGGATCTCATCCTCTTCTTTGAGGTGACATATCTGGTAAATGCCCTTCCAGTCAATCTCTGGTTAGATTTTGTTGTGTTTAGTGGGATATCCTTGAAAAGGGATATTTCATCAGCACTTTGGTGGACAGTGTATCCCCTGAAATACCTTAAACCTTTCCATCTGGCGACTCCATAGCTCCTAAATGTTAAAAAACTCCACTGGTGATCAGTAGGCCTGCTGATCATCTTGGTTTCGCATCAGACTCCACTGGGAGACCAGACCCTAAACATAATGAAGACTCCGCTGGGAGACTAGCCTTGAGACAATGTCAACCACAATAGAAGTAACAAGTAGGGTTAAGCTGCTTAGTTCAAGAACAGAATTCTGGCTCACAGAACCATTCATACGAGAGCTTGCCCTGATCCAAACCCACCTGAAATAGTTGATAATCCTGAGAAAATCCTCAAGAGAACACCTGTAAGTAGGAGATCAACTATTTCTAGCAACATTCGTAGAGCTAATTCTGCACCAGAAGATCTTGCAGCTCTATTAGACCCTTTCTTCAACCTAGACCTTCAAAACAGATTACCTAGAACTAGGTCATTCATTGTTTCAGACCAGCCAGACCCTAGGGACAGAGAAATCCCTCCATCTACACCACCTGATATACACTTTGTCCAAAACTCGGGGTTGTCTCACCCTAGATCTGCTCAACAAGCCTCTGCTGGTCTTAATATCCCTGTCATCCATATACTAGCCGCTCAGGTTAATCTTTTACCTCATCAGAACATCACAATGGCAGCCTGGTATGCACCTCTAGTTCTACCTCAGCCTCTTATCCCCGTGCCAAATGACTATCAATCAAAAATCCCTCACTTCACTGCCAAAGAATCCATCACAGCTCAGGCACATGTAGATAAAATGGAAGACTCTTTTGACTATATGGAAATTTATGATGAAACAGTCAAAATGAGAATCTTTTCTCAGAGCCTGGGGGTGATTTAAATAAATGGTTTAAAAATATGCCTCCTAATAGCATCCAAGACCTTCCTGCTCTATATCAGACATTCATAAACAAATGGGAGACTAGGGCAAACCCTCGCCAGCTCCTAGCAGAATACCTGAGCCTTAAGAGGAATCCGAGAGAGGGTGTACATGATTACACAACAAGATTCAATAGCATTTATAATGCTCTCCCCCCACATATGAAACCTCCACAAGGCATGGCCCTAGCAAAATATCCCGAAGGCTTTGATGCTGACATGGCCTATGAGCTTATAGATAAAGAATATGCCACACTAGAGGACATACAAAAAGGAGCAGTTAACATAGAGGCAAACCTGATTGAAAAGAGAGCAAGACTGAGAGCTGAGAAGAGGGTAACATATAGGGATGACAACATATCTTCCACCTCTGATCAAAACTATGATAGATTATCTAAAAATGTGGATAAGCTACAACAAATGATGGAGAAAATGGTTGTCACAGTTAGTAACCAAAACAGAAATCAAAACCAGAACCAGAACTTTAGAAGAAACAACAATGCCACTCCCAACAGACAGAAAGAATCAGATCAACAAGTTATTCCCCCTTTCCAAAAATTTCTAGATGAGGATGAGGGAATCATAGAAGAGTTTGAAGGGAATGCAATAAACATGTTTGAAATAGAAGACTCAATCCTAAATTATGATTCAGAAGAAGACCAGCCCTCCACCACTGGTTGTGATGAGGAGTGGTTTGAGTCTGAGGATTATAGATTAGGATTTGAAAATGCCATGTTGCAAGTCAGGGAACAATATGAACTTAGGAGCAAGAAAAACCAAGATACTCCCAAAGCCAAGACTCCTCAGATTACAATCAAGAAAAATCCTGACAAAACTTCTAAAGCAACTGCTGAGAATTCCAAATCAGCAGCTGAAGGTTCTGGAAAAGACAAAGAAAAAGACAACCAAAACACTGAGAAATAAGGTCAACCAACTAGCAGTACTAGCACCACAGTTAGTGCTCCTGATACAACAGTTCCCAACCCTGTACATAGTGAAAAATCACAAACTGATTCAGCTACTAAGGTAGTAACAAATAAGACAGAGTTGAACATTCCAAAGACCCACTCCACTTTCAATTTAGAGAGTGAGATTGCGAAAATCAAAATCTCTGTACCATTATCTGAGCTAGCCACTCAAGATGTATATAAAGGCCAAATTTTGAAAGCATTGAATCTGGGAGAAATAAATGATTCTGTAAATTTGAACGATGATCAACCTGCCCTCCTATTTGGTCCAAATATTGAGGGAAAATTTCAGGAAGGGGTAGTTCCACCTTTTTATATCGGTCTCAACATTCATGAAAAAATACTCCACAATGCCATGCATGATTCTGGAGCATCACATAATTTAATGCCTAAGGTAGTGATGGAGAGGCTAGGCCTAGAGATAACCCAACCTTACAAAGATCTGTATTCATTTGACTCTAGCAGAGTAAAATGCCTAGGCCTCATCAAAGACTTATGTGTGAGTTTAACCCAGATTCCTGCTAAATGTATGGTCATGGATGTTGTGGTCGCAGATGTGCCACCCAAGTATGGCATGCTGCTATCTAGATCATGAGGAGCCAAACTACAGGGAACAATGCAGATGGATGGCTCTTATGCCACTATCCCTATATTTGGCCAACTTAGAAGACTGTATAGAGAGTCTCAAATGAAATTCTTAGTCAGTATCCCCGAGAAGCCTGAAAATTCACCATTATACTCTGTACATACAGACCTAAACTCTTTCATTCTCTACGATGACCAATCCTCAGAAGAGCTAAGATCAGAAAATGGAGATACAAACGTAGAGCCCATGGATTTCAACATAATGGCTACTCTAGAAGAATACGATGAAGGAGACCATGGGCAAAATGCAGAAAATGTAACTCTGAGTGAATCAGAAACAAAATCAAAACACAGTCAGCTGATCAGTCACCCTATTCGAACTGATACCCTACATGAAAAACAAAATAACCCCTCTCCTAGTACAGACCTTACAACTCAACATAATGGCGAACCCAGCTGTAGGGGAGGGGATGAAAACGAATTAAACAAAGAACCCCTATGGGAAATGAATTTCGATGGGTCCTGTACTAGGCAAAATGCTGGAGAAGGGGTATGGATATGTAACACAGAGAGTAACCACACGGAGAGTCATGCTGTGAATATGCATTTCAAATGTACAAATAACATTGCAGAATATGAGGCTCTCATTTTGGGTTTGAATCTATTGAAGAAATTAGGAGCCCGTAGGATAGCTGTACAAGAAGACTTAGATTTAGTTATAAAATAGGTGAATGGTGAGTATTCAGCAAAACATCCCAGACTAAGAGCATATAGGAATGACACTCTGGATCTGTTGAAAACATTCTTTGAATATAAATTAGTGTTCATTCCTAGGGGTCAAAACGCTGTTGCTAATGGTTTAGCTTGCCTATCTAGTTCGTATCCTAAGGCCCCCAATGACCAACAGATCATCATCCAGACCAAATTCAGAACTGTGGTGCCAGACAATGAAAAATACTGGCAGGTTTTCGAAGGAGACAAAAAGATTGAGGATTTCCTGATAGGCAGAAATGAGTTTGAATTTTCTGATTCAGACTCCAAATCTAATAGCTTCTACCTAGATGAAGATTCCTCAGATGAGGAAGAAACACCCTGTAATGTAGAAACTCCCTGTAACATAGCAATAAATCTTTTTTCTAATAAAACTGGAAATTTTAACGAAAATAGTGAAAACGCAGAAAACGAAGAGGTTAAGGTATTGCAGGCCAAAGACAAGAATATACCCAGAGGCCTGGCACCCTTAGAGGACCTTTTTGACTTTGAAGATGTAGCTAAAAGGCCTACTATTGAACATGCAGATTTAGATGTCGAAGAATGTAACATAGGCACTGAAGATAGACCCAAAATGATTAAACTGGCTAAGTCTATACCTGCAGACATGAAAAAGAAATACACAAACCTGTTTAAGGAATTAATTGATGTGTTTTCATGGAGCTATGAAGACTTAAAGGCCTATGACACCAACATCATACAACATAAGATACCACTAAAGGAAAATCAGAAGCCTTTCAGACAAAAAATTCGAAGAATCAATCCAAAACAACTGCCTGCAGTAGAGAAAGAGATCAGGAAGATGTATGATGCAGGCATAATAGTCCCTGTAAGGTTTTCTGATTGGGTGTCAAGCTTAGTGGCTGTAAGGAAGAAAACAGGAGAGATCAGACTATGCATAGACTTTAGAAACCTCAACAGAGCCTCCCTGAAAGACAACTACCCCTTTCCTAGAATGGAACATATCCTACAGAAGGTGGTGGGCTCTAAGAGAGTCTCCCTGCTTGATGGTTTTTAAGGATACAACCAAGTTCTGGTACTCCAGAAGATCAACTCAAAACAACTTTTACCACTCCATGGGGCACCTTCATGTACTTGAAAATGCCTTTTGGCTTGATGAATGCTGGAGCTACCTTCCAAAGAGCGATGGACATAGCTTTCTCAAAGGAGATAGGACACTTCATAGTTATCTACTTGGATGACTTGACTGTCTTTTCTAAAACTGAAGAAGCACACTTGAAACATCTGAAGAAAGTCTTTGAAAAGTGTAGAAGGTACAACCTGTCCTTAAATCCTAAGAAAGCTATTTTTGGGCTGCAAGAAGGTAAACTTCTTGGCCACATTATATCTGAGAAAGGGATCAGGATAGACCCCCAAAGAGTTGAGGGAATACTTCAAATCACACATCCAAGAAACATCAAGGAGTTACAGTCTTTCATTGGGAAGATCAATTTCCTCAATAGATTCATTCCTAATCTGGCAGAGCATCTTAGAAAAATGACTGAAATGCTAAAGAAAGGTGCAGGAATTAAGTGGACTGTTGAAGCCAAAAAATATTTTGAGTCATTAAAACTTGCCCTCACTCAAGCCCCTGTCCTTATCAGCCCTGACTTCTCAAAAGATTTTCTGATCTTTTCATTTGCTTCCCAGCACACAATAGTTATAGTTTTGCTGCAAAAAAATTCAGAAGGTAATGAACAGCCTATAGCCTTCTTCAGTAAAGCCTTAAGAGATGCACCCTTAAAGTAAAACATCATGGAAAAGCAGGCCTATGCTCTGATTAAGGCCTTAAAATACTTTAGGGTGTACATTCTGCATTCTCACACCATTGCTTTCGTGCCAAATATAGTGGTCAAAGATATCTTGTCCCAAGACCCAGATGGGAAAAGGGGCAAATGGATTGCTACCATCTTGGAGTATGACCTTGAAATAAAACCCACCAAACTAATCAAAGGTCAAGGCCTGGCCCAATTAATGGCTGAATCAAACCTGCAGGCCCTAGACATTAACATGATAAATGCCCTAGATGAGCAGGAAGGATTGCCCCATCCAACTGTTGAGGAGAAATTCCAAAACTCTCCTTGGTATGCTGATATCCTTTACGTGCTCACTAACCTCAATGCCCCTCCGGAACTGTCTAAGACAAAGGCCAGATTCATAAAACTCAAAGCTCAAAATTACTGCATTATGAATGGAAGTCTATATTGGAAAAATCCAAATGGCCTTTTGCTGAAATTTTTGTCCGAAACTGAAGCTGAAAATGTCAAACAGGAGTTTCATGTCGGAGAATGTGGAGGCCACCTGAGTTGGAAAGCCACTGCAAATAAGATACTCGGGGCTGGTTACTATTGGCCTACACTCTTTACTGATGTCCATAAAATGATTCTTACCTGCCACAAATGCAAAATATTTGAGGGCAAAAGAAAGCTCCTTCCCCTCCCTCTGCAACCGATTACCATAGAAGGCCCTTTCATGCAATGGGGCCTAGACTTTATAGGAGAAATTCATCCTTCCTCCTCTGGACAACATAAATGGATCCTAACTGCTACAGATTACTTCACTAAATGGATAGAGTCTATACCCACTAGGAATGCCACTGACTCTGTCATCATTAGGTTCATAAAAGACTTCATCCTATCTCGGTTCGGCTATCCAAGGAAAATAATCACTGACAATGCTGCTGCTTTCGGATCCAAAAGAATGGTTGATTTCTGTCACAGGTATGGAATAGCACTTGGACATTCAACTGCCAATTACCCCCAGGGTAATGGCCTAGCTGAATCATCAAATAAAAGCCTGGTTACAATCATTAAGAAGCTGCTGGAAGAGAAAAAAATATCATGGCATAAAAAGTTGATACATGCCTTGTGGGCAGACAGGCTCACTACAAAGAAATCTATTGGCATGTCACCCTTTCAGCTGGTTTATGGGATAGAAGAAGTTTTTCCTACCAGCCTTGGGATACCGGTGGTAAAGCTGGTCCAAGAGATTCAGGCAGAGGAGGACAACATGATAAGGAGAATTAATGAAACAATCCATATTCAACAAACAAGGGAGCAGGTTTATAACAGAGCTATCAGAGTCCAAGAAAACATAAAAAGGAAGTTTGACAAAAGAACCAAAGCTTCAAATTTCAAAATTGGTGACAAGGTTCTAAAATGGGACTCAAGAAGAGAGGACAAAGGTAAACATGGAAAATTTGACAGCCTGTGGCAGGGTCCATACATAATCCAGGCCACTGTGGGTCCCAATGCATTTTTTCTGCAAGAACTTGATGGCACAGAATTTTTCGGGGGTCCTGTCAATGGCAGGATGCTCAAACATTACTTCTATTGATTTTCCATTTCCATTTTCACCTCCATTGTACATACCATTGCAAGTTTTCATTTTCAGAAAAAAGGAAAATGTTCCAAAAAACAGAATGAAAAGAGAGGTTCAGACATGCTCAAAACATGAACCTCTGAAGTAAAAAGCATGGCTCAAACCTGATCAAAATCCGAGCCAAAGGAAGCAGAATAGCTGGTCCTAATATGCTCAAAATCTGGATCAGCAGCGAAAGAAGAACCAGCTCTAATATGCCCAAAACCAGAGCTGAAGCAAAGAAAAGAGGTGACTCAAATATGCTCAAAACCTGAGTCACAAGAAAGAAAGAAGAATTTTTCAAAGTTGCAGAATTCTATGCCTTCACAGTTTTGTCTTCTACAAGTTTCCGTCCAGCAAGTCAGACAGTCTAATCCTGGCTTAGCTGTGTTTAAATTTTCTGTCTTAGAATGTAGGTGAAGAAACCTGTTGGATAGTTTAATCCCAACAGGTAGTAGATTAGGTAGAGAATTGTATGAGGCCAACAGTCTAATCTAGCCTCATGGAGCAATAAGGATAGATTTAGAATAGGTTTGTTTTTGTTTTGAAAAATAAAATGCAAAGGGTCTGCAAGCTCAAAAGCACCCAAAGGGAACAGTTAGGACTACAGTTGGGTAGGTAGTTTGGTTGGGAAAATTTTTCTATTGATATATCATGTTTGTGGCAGCTGAAAATCAACGAAGATAGATGAATTATGATAGCAGGCATCTGGCCTACTCCAAAGATCATATCTGGTTTCTTGACTCCTCCAAGGAGAAGCCATCCCCATGTGGAGCCACTGTTAGCCCCCCTATGAAATTCTTGGCAAGCAAGCTGGGGGCTAGATTATTTGGGAGCCTTTAAGGAATGCCTTTCCCCAGAAAACCCATCCTCCTTGAAGTATCTGTGTACTGTGCTTAAGATATAGCCCCTCTACTGATCCATTTCTCAAAAGGCCCATTATTGCCCCTCATATCCCTGCAAATACCACTTTCCCCCTTTTTTTCTCCCTTTGTCAAAGTCCCTTTCTTCCTTTCATTCACCTCCTCCACCTCATCTGCCACCCCATCCATGGTTTTTGTTAGTATGGATTCTTTGTCGAAGTGTACGAAAAAGACCCACTTTAGCTACGCATAACTAATAGCCCTAACAACAATAATGGCTGCAAAACATCTTCAGATCTGCAATTAGTAGTTAAAGTGCTGCAACAAACAGATCTATAAATGGAAAGATATTAAGCAGTAAAGTAAAGAGTTTGCTCCATGCATCCAACAGACAAGACAAGAACACGATTTTTGAATGAATTTTATATTACAGGGCACCTGGGAGGAAACAAGAAGGTGTATCCAGATCTCCTCAATGGGATGGGTTCTTTGTAGTCCTCAGCACTTCAGATCTAAGCTTTCTCTCTTGTAGATGTAGAAAACCCAATGTAGAAGGTAGAGCTCAATGGGAGCAAAAATGGTAGAAATGAGACCAAGTGTATAGATCCAGAGTGATCTTCTATGCAACAAAAGGTGAAGAATGATGGGGAAAACCCTCCTATTTATAACAAAATATTGGGTCCTTCTAGATCTTGGTGCATGATTAAAATAATGTTAACCAAATCTAGATCCACCTCTATGGAATATTTTATTATTATTTGTTGGAGGGAAAGGGACTTTGACTTGGGTCAAAAATCCCTTGATTAGTGAAGAATAAATAAATAAATGATTTATTTATCTTTTTAAGGAAGTGGTTGGGATATAATCAAATAAATAATGATTTATTTGATTAATGGTGGGTGATTTGGTCATCTTTAACAAGGAATATTATTTAAATAATTATTCCTAGAAAATAATAAGATAACTATGGGTTTATCTCATTAATTTCTTTGTTTTTGGGTTAAACATGACTGGGAATAATAATTAAATTATGGTTTAATTAATTATTCCTTTTGGGGTTTCCTATTTAACATAGTGAAAGCAGTTTTACTTGGGGTAAAACTGGTCTTACATGGTGTACTTGGGTCCATCTAATGATGAAAGGTTAGAGGACCAAAAAATGGTGTAACAGATTGCCCCCCAGCGTGCGAGTGTCAGGAGAAAATCGTATGACCGAAGTACGTTGTAAGAAAACAATCACTAGACAACAAAAGGGTATGTCAGAGAGAGAACTATGAGGTAGATAGTGTGCTGAAGGACTAGACCCGGAGGAGACGAGACTCGCAGGTGCAACAAGTCTCTGTTATGAGAGGGTACCTGTGCTGAAGGCGGCGGGGGAGGCGTACCTATGCCCGCCGTGACAAAGTACAAAAGAATAGTGTGTCCAGTGAACAAGGGACCGAACCATAGAGTACAGCTGGCATAATCAAGAGCCAGATAAAAATACAATGAAGAGTCTCATATACATGCTGTGCCTGGGATAACAGCCAGGACTAGTACAATATCATCTGAGTACATGAGATAAATACAACCCAAATGCCCCCTGTAAATGGGGAAGGGCTCACAAAATCTGATTGATACATGCAAATCATAGAGGTGCTGCAAGTGGCTAAGGCCAACATCATCAAAATCTGGAGCGGCATCAAAGGCTGCAATGAAGAGGTCATCCGGGCATGTGGGGGCTACCTGCAGGGCCACCCCCTCATGAGGGCTGAGACATCTCACACACGCCCGGGAATCATCAAGAGCTGCTGCTGGGTCACTGGACTGTCCAGTATACGAATCTCGATCATGCTGAAAAGAGCTGGAGAAGCAACCAAGTCAAAGGGAAGTGAGAAATCCCCCTGCCTGATCCGAGGCACCGAACAAAAGTGGAAGCTGGAACCAAGGTACACCGCCCTCGAGACCTTGCTTCTGGAATAAATGTGCTGAGGTCGACAGAAGGAGGTCCGCCGTAGGTGAGGCAATGAGAGAACCTCAACTAAGGCACGAGAGAAGAGCAATAGAGCGACGGACAAACTGACACTAATGATGATGGTGGAAATGGGAAGGATGGAGTGGCGAATGGACAACTTCCCTTGTTAGAGCATAAAGGGCATGAATGACATGGCAGCGACTGACACAATATTGAAGGGGACAGGGGACAGTGGGGCTGAAGGTCATGAGATGCGACACAAGAGAGGAACCAAGCAAAAAGAATGGAGGGCTATAGTAGGGTGTAAAAGGATGCAGGATAGACTCCATGAATGCAATGATGACTCAACTCGGATGCTCTAAGCAAGGGCGCCTAGATAATGCTGCCACACAGTAAAGGCCCCAATGGGGGGTCATAGAAACATGAGTACAAGGTGGGCACTCATGACGAAAATCAACACGAACATGGACAAGTAAGGGGGCGATGTGGTGCCCCAAGTACAAGTGTCGTAAGTGAGGAAATTCGATTTTAAGGAGTGGTAAAGTGACCCTTCGTGGAAAAATGTGTCCGGGTGAAGTATCAAATCACCACAAACTAAGTAAAACCCATTTGAGAGCTCGGTGAGATCTATCCAGCGGTGCTGACGGTTCGTCGAACGGGGCTACGGTGTGGTCGCAGCAGTCGAAAGAAGAAACAGGGGTTCTCTTTTAATGAGGCGGTTTTCCCTCCAAAATCATTCATTTGCTATTGTTGTTGTGGTGAATGTGGAGAGGAGAGAAGGCCCTAAATCTTGTGGCGAACGTAGCGGACAAACCGACCGTTGGATTCGAGATCTGTCAGTTGGAGGCGAGAGGCCTAACCTTGCTCTTGCATTTTGATGGATTACATTTGCAGTTGAGGGCCCAAAACCCCCAGAAACAGCCCCTCCTTCATCTCTATGGCCGGGTCGAACTTTTTGGGGCAAAAATTACGACCCAGGACGCAGGTATTGGGGCAACAAGTGCGACCTGGTCCAGAAAATGGCAGAAAACTGCGACCTGGGAGATGAGGGGGGTTTGGTGTTGTTTTATGGCTGGGAGTTGGATTTTGGTGAAGTAGGAAAAATGAAAAAACAGATGCTGGCTATCCGTACAAATCCTTACAAATGATGTAAGGGCCTAGCCATAATGAGTCAAACTTCCCATGACCTAGGACATCATGGGCCTGGTCATATACTAGAACAAGGTCGCCTTCGCGAAAAGTGCGAGGTTGGACTTTTCGGTCATACTGAGCTTTGGTGCGTTTTTTGGCCGCTCCCATGGTTTGCAAGGCAACACGACGGTCTTCAGAGGCACTCTCAAGCATGATAAGTCATTGTTCTAGCGGTGGGGTGTCAGGGAGAAGTTCAACGGCTAGTTGTAGAGAAGGAATTTCACACTCGATTGGTAAGACAACCTCCTCTCCAAAAACGAGGTGAGGAGGGTTATGGTTGGGGGGCAGAGGTGCCCCCAAGCATGGTGTGGTCATGCCAAAATGTATCTATAAAAATGGGAATCTAAACACATTTTAATGATGTGGTGTGCCATTTGTTCTGGTTATGGTTATGCAGTTTGAGAAAGGAAATGGAGGATTACCAATCTCTTTTGGTACTGCATATAGGGATCAAATGGACTTTAAGTTTCCGAATTGGCATACCTGGTGTCACTATCCCAAAAGGAGGATTTGGAGATAATGAACCGATGCTCTCGTAGAAAAGCTATAGGTTGGTCAACAATAATGTCTAAGAGACTGGGTTGCTGATGTAAGATGAGGGAACGATAAGGGGTATCGTCCCGAGAGTGATCTGAAGTGATATGGGACTCTAGAGGTTCTTCTAAATGTGGAAGAATACTGGGTCTAGAGTCAACACGACCATATACACTAGGAGAGTGGTGGAGAATGGCGTCTCGTGGTCTCTCAAATGTGGGTGCCCCCTTACCCAAACATTGGGTTTTGATGTAATGGCCACAAGGTGGATGTGGTGTCAACGCATGGGTTCGATGCAAGGGGGAATAGATAAAGTCAGGGGTGGGAATTTCTTCCATAATGTCGGCATCGTGATAGAAGATGGGGTGACTGGTGGAAGAAGAACCACCTGACATGGTGAAGTGGCCTGAATCATCATCATGAGAAGAGAGGTTCACATGCGCATCGTCACAATGGGTGACCGAAGAGTAAGTAGATAACTGATCTACCGATGTTGAGCCCAAGATGACCGCTGAAGGAAGGTCAAGCGAAACAACAGGGGAGGATTCAGATGGAACGTTCCCCAATGGTCTCATGGATGATGACAGGTACAAAATGGTGACTGAGGGCTCCGTTGGCTTAAAAGCGGGAGGCGGAATGTGAATGTCCTCTGGTCCGATCGAAGCGGCCTTGAACTGGCGGTACAAGTCCAAGGAGGAACGGTACTCGGCAAGGCGGGGACAGAGGTGGGTGTAATGGCCGTGAAAATCACACAAGGCACAAGGGTGGTTTGTGCGCAAGTGTTTGAGTTTTGGGAGGGAGTCGGGGATAGTGACATGTACTTCTGGGAGATCAGAGTCTGGGAATGTCTCGTTGACCAGAAGCTTGAGGTGGGGCAATTCAGGACACATGTGAGTGGCATGACCGACGACATCACACAAAGCGCATCGAATGGCGGGCTTTGGTGGTCGTGGGGGGGTAAGGGATGTCGGGGGGGCCGGATCGTGATGGGCTGCCCCCCTTCGGGCTTTGCCTGTCTTCCCGGGAGCCGTCACAACAGGAGAAGGGTCCTGTGGAGGTGCTGGGGGCACAGTGGCTATGGAGGAAGCGAGGGGGATCGGTTGAACTGGTGTCAAAGCCATATAAGGTTTGGGGTGACCAGGGGGGGTGGCGGCTGGGGGGTCAAGGTACCAGACCAGAATGCCTAAGGTCAAGTTAGGGAGAGAGAGGGTGGCCATGACGGGGACAGAAGATACTCCAGGAGGGGGAGCCAAGAAGGGGATCTGTCCATCAGGGTAATGACCAGGAGGTACGGCTCCAAGATGGTTAAGGCCAGGGGGGACCGAGCCTGGAGGATAAAGAGGTTCGGGGATACCAGCTGTAGGGGGAGGGCCAGGAGGAGGAGGTCCGGCTGGCGGAGATGAATGGCTAGGAGCGGGTTGCGGAGGGCGGGGAAGAGGTGGCTGACTAGCCTAGGCAGGCCGTTGATGGGCAGCCTGAGACGATTGCATCATGCAAACATTCGACAAGCTGGGATCAGTAACAGGAGGGGGGGAAGATGAGGAAAAGTACCAAGCAGGGTGGAATCTTTATAGACACCGGGGGAGACACTGGTCAAAGAATCGACGGTTTGCTTATTGGCTACAGAAGAGATGGTCGTCTCGGAGGAGGTCTGAGACGGAGGCTCATGATAAGATAGTCAACAATGGTGACTATCTTCCCATTATGTGGAAAAGACATCTTGCGGAAAACCGCGATGGGGACAGCGTACATGGCATAGGTGTAGTCGCCTAACAGAATGTTGTAGCTCAGGAGGGGCGTCAAGGACTTCAACGCGCCAACGCAGTCGCTTCCACGGCGAGGGTGATGGGACAGTTACGAAACAGGCCAATAGGCCGGGAGGCATGACCGTCCCACGCTCGAAGGGTGATCGTGGAAGGGGCCAGCTCAGGGGATCCGAGTTGCTTCCAAACCGAAGCGGACATCACACAGGTGGATGCCCCCTCATCAATTATACACCGGGATACAGTGGCGTTCCGGATTTTGACTGGGATTTGGAAAGCAACGGAAGGAGGAAGAGGGGGTGGTCTGATTGAGTGGCGTCGAAAACAATCATTTGGTCGTCAGCAGGATCTACAGCGCCCACGGCAGATAGTAGAGCCTTCTTTTGGGAAGGGCATGACTGGAGGAGTTCCAGTGTGGAAATGGCAGCAGGGGACTGCGCCAAATCATCTACTATGCTATACGACTGAGCGGCTCGACCGGAAGCAGCATTTCGACGTAATGGTCCCTTTGGAATCTTTGGATGAACCTCAACTTTGGGTTGAGGGATGTGTAAGGGGCCATTGGATGTCGAAAGAGGCTCTGCAGAACCTGAAGAGGGGGGCTCGGGAGCAGACTGAGCAGGAGGCTTGGGGTACTGGTGAGACCGAGTTTGAAGGTTAAGGTCGACGGTGAGAGGCGGATCAGAGTTCATCATGAGGATCTGGTAATTGGAGGAACCAGAAGGGGAAGGTGGAGTGACCACCTGTCTGTCAGGTGGTTGGGTAGTCATGAAGCCCTGCTGTGCATCCACCTGCGCTTGAGGGGGGGGGAGCGCTGTTGCAGGGGTTGAGAAGGCAAGGGAGGCGAAAGGGCATATGCTGGAGGAGTTGGCGCGCTAGGCTGTGGATAAGGGTAATGGTTAGGTTGGGAAACATTGAGGTAAGCAGGAGGTTGGGCAAAAGGATGAGGCATGCCGTATCCTGGATGCATGCTACCGGGAGGGGGAGAGGTGCAGGAAGTAGTGCCCCCTCCCCAGGAAAACCATAGCTCATGTGAGGTTGAGCGGATGGATGAGAGATGGGTCCAATGATACTGTTGGCGGCATGAGGTGCCCCCGGTGTATGGGCATCATTGGGTGTGGGAAGATCAGGTAGGACAGTAGGATCATAACCTGTCTGAGCGTAGATCAGGTCATACTTTAATGCCATTTGGAGGGCATCTTCTTCGGTTTGAGGAAAATGGGATGCGACATCTTTCCCGATAGGGGACAAAAGAGATCTAAGGAACCAGTCCATGTAGACACGGTCTTCGAAGGGAGGAGATTGGCATAAGCTCCGTCGTCTTCGCCAGTCCTGGACATGAGTAGAAAGGCGGGTCGAAGAGGTTTGCTTGAAGGAAGTCAAGAGTTCGATACCAGTGTCATAACGAAGGGGAAGCTGGAAGTAAGATAAAAAAGCCCGGGCAAGAGTTGCAAAGGTGGTATGGGAGGAAGGGGGCTGGTCAACATACCACTTAGAAGCTTCGCCTGTAAGCGTGCGTTGGAACAGTCTAAGACGAACAGAGTCATCGATAATGGAGGTAGATGAGCACCACATGTGGAAAGATCGAACATGATTTGAAGGACCTTCTCCAGCACGACCTTCAAACTTTGGGATGTCGGAAGGGAGCTTTGTCGGCATAGCGGGCCAACTAGCGTCATGATGTATAGGGTCGTTTATCAACCGGTCCAGATCGGGGAGGCTGAGGCCTGCCAAGAAGGGGAGCACGGGTGAAGCCGAGGTAGTTCCCGTGGTGGTTCTGCTAGTAGTAGTCCCGGCATTAGGGCTGGGATTCCCGCTAGTGTTAGGCCCTGGACCAGACATAGTGGAGGTGACAGGGGGGAGAACCAGAAGGAAAAGGAGAACCCAAAGAATCAGCGAAGGACTGGCTCGACGATGGTGGGACGGAGTAGGTCGATCGACCAGAGACAGAGGGTGAAGGCCAAGGAGGCTCCGGGAAAGGTGCCTTGGGGGCGCAATGATGACAGGAAGAAGGAAACCGACAGGGGCAGAAAGAGACAGAATCAATTCAGGTCAAGGGCAGAAAAGGTGCAGTGACGATTGATTTTAGAGTCTTTGCCTGGCGGTGTTAACCAGGCGCTTCTTCACTTAGGGTCAGTGTGTGGCGTGCGTTAATTTTAATTTTTAAACCCTTTCCGTTGTGAGAGCAAGAAAAAAGTGTGTTGCGTAGCTGAAAATAAACCTACAGAGAACAGAATAAAATGCTGAAATAACAGAAAAATAACAGCTACGTATGCATCTATCTAACCCAAGAAGGTGGGTCTCTCAAAACTATGCTGAAAAGAAAGGGAAAAACTATGGAAACACACACAAAGGAAACTCAACAGATCTAGGGTCAAAGGGGATAGAGATCTGGAGGATAAAGCTGCAGACAAGGGGTGCAGATCACAGCCAAGAGACAGAGGCAAGGTGGCTGGAAAAAGGGAAATCAGCAAAAAACCGGGGGGAGGGCAAGGCAGAGGCCTTTAGCAGAGGTCCACACAAAACGACAAGAGGTGATTTGAAAGGAAAAGAGGCTGATTTCAAAGGATCTGGAAGTGAGGTAACAGATCTGGAAAAAGAGGGGGCTGAAGCTCTGAAACCGACGGCTGAAACAGCCGAAACTCTTCCACAAAAAGTGGAGGGTACTAAAGCCCTAAGGGGCTGGGTTCCCACTTAGATGAGTAAAAACAGATCAGATCTTGGTCAAGGCGGGCTGAGACAGAGGCTGGAAAACCCTGGCAGAGGCTGCAGCAGAACCCAGAAAAATTACAGAAAAAATGCCGGAAAAAAGGCAGGTCGCAGGTTCTGACCTGATCTGAGTTGAGGTCGCAGGAAACAGGCCAAAAGGTGCGTCCAGGTTGCAGGTTTTGGGCCAAAAGGTGCGACCCCCCCGTTCCGGCTGTTTCGGCGGCAGATTTTCTGAAAAATTGCCGTCTCAGGTGCGGCTGGTGTCGCTTACCTGCGCAATAGGGCCAGAAACACACGGAAGTTAGAAATTTTAGGTTTTAGGGTTTTATGTGAGAAAAATGACATGAAAAGAGAAAAACTAAGCAGCTAAAAAAGAAGCCCTAGGGCCTGAAGTAGCTGGATATGCAGGAATATGAAAAACGACAGCGGTCGTAATTTAAAACCCGTGTGGAGTCGCTATTTGTTAGTATGAATTCTTCGTCGAAGTGTACGAAAAAGAACCACTTTAGCTACGCATAACTAATAGCCCTAACAACAATAGAGGCTGCCAAACATCTTCAGATCTGCGATTAGTAGTTAAAATGCTGCAACAAACATATCTATAAATGGAAAGACATTAAGCAGTAAAGTAAAGGGTTTGCTCCATGCATCCAACAGACAAGACAAGAACACGATTTTTGAATGAATTTTTATATTACAGGGCACCTGGGAGGAAAACAAGAAGGTGTATCCAGCTCTCCTCAATGGGATGGGTTCTTTGTAGTCCTCAACACTTCAGATCTAAGCTTTCTCTCTCTTGTAGGTGTAGAAAACCCAATGCAAAAATGAAGCTCAATGGGAGCAAATGATGAAAAATGAGACCAAGTGTATAGATCCAGAGTGATCTAATAGGCAACAAAAGGTGAGGAATGATGGGGAAGAACCCTCCTATTTATAACAAAATATTGGGTCATTCTAGATCTTGGTGCATGACTAAAATAATGTTAACCAAATCTAGATCCACCTTTATGGAATATTTTATTATATTTGTTGGAGGGAAAGGGTGTTTGACTTGGGTCAAATCCCTTGATTAGTGAAAAATAAATAAATAAATGATTTATTTATCTTTTTAAGGAAGTGGTTGGGATATAATCAAATAAATAATGATTTATTTGATTAACGGTGGTTGATTTGGTCATCTTTAACAAGGAATATTATTTAAATAATTATTCCTAGAAAATAATAAGATAACTATGGGTTTATCTCATTAATTTCTTTGTTTTTGGGTTAAACATGACTGGGAATAATAATTAAATTATGGTTTAATTAATTATTCCTTTTGGGGTTTCCTAATTAACATAGTGAAAGCAGTTTTACTTGGGGTAAAACTGGTCTTACATGGTGTACTTGGGTCCATCTAATGATGAAGAGTTAGATGACCAAAAAATGGTGTAACAGTTTTACTCACAGTTTTCGTGTTTTGCAGATTTGAAAATGATAAAAAGACCAACATAATGTGCGGCCTCTGATGCAAGGACAAGGAAATCAGAGAGGATCATTTGCAGTAGCGGGATTTATGAAAAATGACTCGGGAAAATGAAGACTGGATGTGCATTAAAGAGCAGGAATTGGTGAATTTTCCCGCTGCGGTGGTGAATTGGTGGTGCGCTGGTGGCATGTGGTGGTGCATAGGCGGAGCCACCACAAAAATGGCAATTACGAGGGCTGCCATTTGACCGTACGCATCAAATGAGGTGATGCCCAGTAGTCATTACCGATCGTTGATTTGCGGTCAATGCCCAATCAACTAGTCAACTATGGGGGGTACCCTCCGTGTTAACCGTCGAGCAGTTCGACCTCCCGTACTCCGTTGATCACCACCAGCTTGCTGCCAAGTTAACCCTGCGTTGTTCAGATCCCCGCCATCCAAATTAATGTATGATCCGACGGCGTGGAGCCCTTCCGATCAGTGGTACCCACTCCCTGCCTGCGCAGTTTCAGAAAACCCGCCGGTAAATTCCACACCACCATCTGTGAGTTAGCGGTTTTCTTCCATCACCCAGCGATTCCACTCGGTAATCGCTGCGTGTCCTCTATACGAACCTGAAACCACTTTCATTTCACGCGCTATTGTTCTGGTGATAGACGGGTAGCGAAATACATGACGACCGTCAGATCTTGGAGCCCTCATCCAATGATGCTCATTCATCGAACCTGCGCACTACTTAACGCCTGATCATCGTACCCGTTGGCCCACCGTCTGCCATTCTCAACCGTCGATCTCCACCCCGATGGACGGTCCAGGTTTGTTTGTCTTCCGTTGACCGTTCCTCGTCACCTCGCCTCGCCACGTCACTCCACGTACACCCCCCATACAGTCTCTCATTCTCTTGCGTATATACGTTCAAAGTTCGTGTTTTTTTAATGTTTTTCATGCATTTTCGCTCTATGTTCTGCCAACCCCAACCAGAGCAAGTTTTCACTGTTTCCTCTGTAATTTCTTCCGCCATGTCACCAAATGCGTCCATTTCGCCCATCCACATCACCCGCCTCCCTCGTCCATGGATTTCTTCATAGTCTTCGTGTTTCCTGCAGGGTTATAAAGAAAGAATGGCCGCCGTGATACACTTCTATGCTACCAGGACAACTGGATCCAAGGAAGATCATCCACAGCGGCTGAATTTATGAACAAAGGCCCGGGAAGGTGGAGATGAGATGTTCATTAAAGGAATAGAGTTCGAGCTCTGTAGAAAATCTCCCATCACCATTAAAACCCGAGCTAACCTGTCAGAGATGGAATTGAAGCAGCAGAGTGTCCCAGTACAAGTAGGAAGATTGAGGCAAGCTAATGAAGATCTCGAGCCCTAAGTAAATGTTTTCAGAGACAAAGCAGCGGATTACAGACCCCGAGGACCGATCCAAGGATCCCGAGCACAGGAAAAAGGTAATATCAGGGTTTTCCATCAGCAGAATGTTTTTTCTTCATCAAGTACATGGCACCCATACAGCTTTTATTATGCACCATGTCCCTCAAGTGTTTTCTACCAGAAAACAGACGTGAAAACGCCAAAACATTTATGAGACAGACCTTTCAGCAGTTTATTTTATCTTTTGTTCACGACACCAGGAGTACTTCGACCAAAATTGTCAAGATCATATCCGGAGCAGATCTTTCTCCCACAAGGAAAGTGGCAGAGATTAAACATACAGCATGTCAAGCAGAATGGGCTTCAGCCCTGCATTCATTGTTGTGTTTAAATGTGACATTCAATGTTCACCTACCTTCTTTGGTCGATCTTTGTGTTCCCACTGCTATAAAACACAGAAGGAAAAATTGTAAAGGTTGTTGATGAGATATCAGTGAAATGCAAGTATTCTCCTCTTGAGATAAGTTCTCTGTGTATATTGTAAGATAGACTGAGATTTGACGTATTCAGACTGAATGTTCAAGCTATGGGAAATGTTGTACCTGATTGGTTTTGTTTTTAATATGACAAGCACATTTCTTTGGATCCTGATCTAAAGCAGCTGGTGATGTTTCCTCTTTCTCTGTATTTGTGATTGACTTGCTCTTATGTTATGTTCCGTTTCATTTCATTTCTGCTGGTAGGCAACATAAGTATAACATAGGATTCACCCTTGTTGGGTGCCCTATGTTTCCTTCTCTCCCTACCTCAATTTTTTCTGCTTATATGTGTATCTGAATGTTGATTTCAATTGATTTAACTAGTGTAGTGGATGATATTTCCTGCTCTCTGATGTATGAATTGATGAAGTCCATGTTTAGATGTTCTTGGTAGGATTTAGCTGGAAGGTTTGGGAACACTGGGGACTAGTATTAATCCTGTCCACTAGGATCCTTGCACGACCAGCTAGCCTTTCTAAGATCCCTTGTATTGCCTCTGATTTGGTCCAAGCAAGTCTAGAGTTAAATGACCTCTGACCTGATCTATAGAATGGACTAGATGGTTCTCCTCCTTTCATTTTCAGTCCTTAATGTTCCATTCCACTCAGTATCTCTAAAGATCCAGATAATTTAGATGACTAGCCCAACTGAAAGCTTGCACATTGAACAACAAGTAAACCCTTTCTTGACTCCATTGCCCAATGGCCTTGATGTTCTCTGAGTTATCTACCTTTGCCTAGTTTACTCTATGCTCACCCTTGCCTTATATTGGACTCTTCTTTCCTGATTCCCAACAACCAAACTCTTAATAAAACAAACAAACCCTGTGCTTCATACCTAGCCTAATACCTTCAAACTGAACTCCAAAGTTATACCTTTGACATATCATAGAGAGATCCCTCTCTGAACCCAGGAGGGCTAGATCCTGAGGTTCCAAAGTGGTTCTATGTTGTCTCATATTTTGGTCTTGCCAACCTGGCCAAAACATGGGAACCCCAACAATATCCAAGACCAGTTCTGTGCTTGTTGTGGACAAGCTCTTCCCAAGGTCTGATGATGGGTTTGAGAAGTGCAGGCTAAGTTGTTGCACCTGCATGTACATCTACTCTAGTACAAGGAACTGAATGGGAATCAACTGCAACTTTGTCTTCTTTCTTCTGATGAGAGTCCTTTACAATCTTATGAACAGAAATAGGTTCAAAATGGTGACTCTTTTGCTGAAGTTCATCTTGTTGGAGCTAAGATTCCAACTGCAAAAACTCAATCTTCTCTTGTGCATCTTGTAAACAAATCTGAATATTACAAAGAGCATCCTTGCTCATTTTTATCATGTCATCAACATTGGAATGAATGAGGTTATTCAAGAACTCTAATGCCTCATTGATTTTGGCCATTTTCAACAACTTAGGCTCAAAAAATGAAAGGGTGTCGGCTTCAACCAAAAATGCACCCGTTTACAATGTGACTCAACAACAAATACAAATGACTCTAAAGAATTTCCAACTATGGAAATCTCAAAGTCCAAAATCTACTCCTCAAATGATCGAGGGCAATCAACAATTTTTCAACAACCCAAGTACTTATTGCAACTATGAAGAAGATGCAAATTCCACTCACAATACAATGTCAATTCAATACAATATTTCTGCAAAAAGGTGCAGCAAAAACAACGTGCAAGAAGCCTTCGAGGTAGCTAAATTTTCCTTCAAAGATTTGTTTTCAATGATGGAAAACTTGTCTTCAAATGTAAATTTCTTCAAAAAATCACCCTTATGCCACAAATCACACAATGTCAAATCTTCTCTTTTCACTATGTATACTATCCATTTACTGATATGTCATTTTCTCTTTTTGTTGTTCATTTTCTCTCTGCTCTTCCTCTCTTCCTCTCTCTGTTGTTGTTGTTTTTTTTTTTTGAAATGGGAAATAATTAAAAAGGAGGGGGGTGGAGATTTAAAAAAATGTGTAGGGAGGGGAATTAAAAGGGAGGGAGAATTTAAAAGGAGTGGGAGAGTATTTTTTTATTTTTTATTTATTTTTTATTTTATTTTTATTTTATTTTTATTTATTTTTTTAAATTATTTAAAAGAAATTAATTAAAAGTTGAAATGAAATAGAGGGAGGGTTATTAAAATGGGGGTAGGGGAATTTTAATAGGGGGAAAAGGGATTTTTTTTTAAGAAATTAAATATTAAAAATTGAAATTTAAAAATTTTTAAAGAGAGGGGAATTAATTTTCATGGGAGAGGAAGGAAGAGGAAAGGCCGAGCGGCCAAGCGAGGGAGAGGGGAGGGTTTGCAGGTGAGGGAGGGGGGCGTGTGATATAGCTCAAGGTGAGAGGCCGCGTAAAGAGGGGGTGAAGCTGTAGGAAGAGCGTTGAAGGAGCATGAAAGTAGCGGCATTGGGATTGTGCGTATGTGAGAGCTCGCAGGTGCCGTGTATTGAATGGGGGGCGGGCATATATTACCAAAATCGAATATAAGGAGAGGGAGGCCGTTGCAATGAGGGTAGCGTAGTTTAGGGCGTGGTCGAGTGTAGAGAGGGTCGAGGTGTAGAGGGGAAGTGTATGCAAGAGAGCCGTGAGGCCGTGTGAGAGGAGTTCGTTTGTATGAGGATGTATTAGAGTATGCCGTGGGTTGGGCGAGCAGATAAGAGATGTGAAGGTGCAGGGCATAGGAGGTGTGAGAATTTGGGAGATAGGGTAGGGGCAGCTGCGTTAGAGAGCAGCGCTAGTGAGGGCCATAGGGTGTAAGGGCGTAGAGCTTAGGGAGTGTAGAGTATTCTGTAGAGCGATGGGCAGTATGGGTAGTGCATTGAGAGTGTGAGAGAGGGAGGCCGAGAGGCCTGGTTGCAAATTTTTTTTTTTTAATTTTTTTTTTTTAAATACAGTAGAGAAGAATAGAGACTTTTAGAATTGCAGCAGAATTTTTTCTTCCAAATACACAACATAATTTTTTTCTTCAAATGTATAGCAGAATTGGAGAGTTTCTAGAAAATTTTTCAATAGCCCAGCAGTAGAAGAACCCAGAATTGCATAATTTTTTCAATGAAAAATTCAGAAATTTTACTTGAAAAACTCAGAATTTTTTTCCACAAAAAAACTCATAAACTTCTTCAAAAACCCAATATAAAAAATTTTCAGCAGCTCTCCAAATTGCAGATTTTAATAAGCAGAAATTGCAGAGAAAATTAGAATGAAAACCTTCAGATGGGCAGTGATGTCTTTCTTCAAAGACAATTCCTGAATGCTGACAATTTCTGAATGCTGCCACGGATTTTGAATGCTGCTCCTCTTCAAAACACTTCTGAATGGTGGCAAAAACACTGCTGCAAAAAGTATCTAAATGCTGCAAAAATGTCAAGAATTTTTGCAGATATGCACAGGCCATAAACACAAATGGCTCACTCAATTTGGAGCAGAGCCAACAATCGCCCGCTCTAATACCATGTTAAACACCATGTTAAACACATACATGGTGTATGAGAAGGATGAACACACACACACAAGAGACTCAACACACAATGAAAGATAAGCGTGAGGCTTTCTTATTTTTCCATTATACATGATGTACATTTATAGTACAATGGTGTGACTCTTGGTTTCATTTTCCAAGGTCACTTGGACTCCATTGTGACTTTTCGCATTCCACACCTACCCATGTAGGATTAGGTGTTCCAACATTCTCTCATGCTAGTATCATTGTCAATATTTTCATGATTTTCATCCTCTGTATTTGCAACATTAGAGGTGTCTTCATAATTGCTTTGTACATTTTATACCTTCATGACTATGCTCCTCTTCATGATTTGGCCCATTGTGTTCACTTTCCAATTCTGCCTCTTTATCACTGCTTTTTTCATGAGCACTGTCATGATCTTCTTCTTCACCATGGCTATCATCTTCTGCTACATTATGTGTATCTATACCCACACTGATTTTCCCACTATATTCACTTTCAAACTCTTCCTCTTTATTATTGTTTGCATTTTATGTGGGGTCACTACTAGAGGCACTTTGATTAGTCTCTCCTTTACTTTGATTGTCACTTTCTTCCTCATTGTGTGAATTTTCTTCACTTTTCTGCTCATTGTCTTCTTTGTCTTGTCCACTGCAATTACCTTCAAACTCTGTCTCTTCTTGACTGCTATCATCATCTTTGTCACTGCTTCTTTTATCACTGCTATTTGGCTCACTATTTTCTTCTTTACCTTCATCATTATGCTCATCAAAATGTGCCTCTGTACTTGGGTTGTCATTGACTTCCTCATATTTATTTAGCTCACTGCCTTTGCCTTCTTGTTCACTTTTTGTTTCACTACCTTTGTCACTACTTTCTTCTTCATCAACCTCTTTGTCATCACTTTATTCACTTACAACTTCTTCTTTGTCATCATTTTCTTCACTTACATCTTCCTCTTTGTCATCACTTTCTTCATGACTTCCATTTTCAACTTGGTCATCACTTTCTTCATTGCTGTCTTTTTCATCTTGGTCATCACTTTCTTCATGCCTGCCATTTTCATCTTGGTCATAACTTTGTTCATGACTGCCATTTCCATCTTGTTCATCACTTTCTTCATGACTGCCATGTTCATCTTGGTCATTGTTTTCTTCCTTTTTGTCATCACTATTTTCTTTTTCACCTTCTTCATCATTTAGCCCACTGATTTTGTCACTGTATTCTTTACTGCTTTCATCTGCCTCCTCTTCACTGTCCTTGGTATCTTCTCTATCATTTTTACTTTCTTTACTCTCATTTTCCTCCTCTTCATCACTTTTTTCTTCTCCTTGACTGTCATTTTATTCTTGACTGTCATTTTCCTTCTTTTCACTGCTTTCTTCATGTTCTAAGGCTTTAGGGGAAGGTGAAAGAGGGAGGTTTGTTTGGGGAGAGGATGAATCATGATCAGTGGAGGGTGATGGAGGTGTGGGAGGAGGAATTTGAGATGATGATGGTAAAATTCGTAGAGGAAGGGGTTGTGGACTTGTGAAAACACCATTGGCGATGAAAACTTCCCATGGGATGCCTTGTTGCTACAATTGGTGTAAGACAATCATTTTGATGAGGGAATGGTGGAAAAGACTTGACATTTTTTGGGAGGGAGGCCTTTTTGCACAATGGATGACACTTTAT
Source organism: Pinus albicaulis (assembly GCA_034641835.2). NCBI lineage: Eukaryota > Viridiplantae > Streptophyta > Pinopsida > Pinales > Pinaceae > Pinus > Pinus albicaulis. Next base: position 292,182,138 of record CM076578.1, read on the forward strand.
CAATACTCTTACAAAGGTAGTAGGGAAAATGGAGCAGTTTGGCCTCAGTAAAATGCATGAGTAGTCTTATATGGTAGGAATAGATCCTAGAGAACCTACCCTCAAAGGTGAAGTATTTCATAATGATCTTCATCAAAGGAGCATACTTGTCCAACAAATGACAAAAGTGGAAAATGGTTTTGCAATCAACTTGGAAACTTGGTTTTAAGAACAGATGATAATGGCTTAGGTCCAAATACACCTGTTTGAACCATTTCTCCCCCATGCAAGGTGTTATCAGCCAAAAAAAAATTCAAAGCATCATTGTGTCAAGTTTGTTTTTGGTAATGGCTCAAAATTGGGTTTAGAGGTCAATTTAGGATTTGATCAAGGGTAGGTTAGATTTTCATAAGTTCGAAACCCATCAAATAAATTCTTTTTTAGGGTCCATTCATTGTCAAGTATCCATAATTTCCATTTTTGGGTCACTTCCTAAAGTTTCATATCAAAACTGGTCAATTAGCCAAGAACCCTCATTTTCGTAGCACCACTAGTTCAATAAAGTTGATTTGTGCTACGAAAGCACTAATAGTTTCGTAGCGCAAACAGGGAAAAATGCACTATCGGCACTATGAAAGCATAGTTTCCAAACTATCTTGTCATTTGAGCTAAAATATGTCAGAATATATTGGGAAATGGTACGTTAGTGGTATGATGAGTCAGTTAATGATGAGATTCAGTGTACTTACCCACATTGCAGTCATCATGGTCATGATAGGGTATGAATGAGGCATCATTCAGTTATGATATGACATTTTAAATTCAAAATCCTTGCCTAATTGGTCATTCTCGTTTCCCTTGCCTCCATTCGAGTGTCTAAGCTCTGAAGTGTCAAGCCAAACCTGTGGATGTTCCAAACAAAAATTTTCTACATCTTAATCAAGTGAGGCTATTGTTTCACATACTCAAGCAAGGCTGATTCAATTTATCAAGCGAGGCTGACAGGTTTTCTGTGAAGCACAGTAGAGGAAAATAAAGTCCACAGAGGGGGACATTGCTTGAGACATGAGCCTAAAGATATGAACGCCATAATTGAAGACCCAAAAGTGATGGAGGCATTCAGAAGAGTAGGTTATCTTTAGTTTTGTGAAAAGTTGTAGGGTTGCCACACACATGTGTCTAAAGAATTTTCCTTGAACTTCAATGGAACAACTACCAAGGTTGGGATGCTAAGTGTGTCAATTACACCAGATATTATTGCTGCTATTACAAAGATACCAAGAGGACAAGAAACTTGGTTCAAAAGTTTCAAATTTGATATGGAGCCATGCAAAGAGTTCATGAAACCCGAGCATGCAAATATGGACCTCAACAATGCTATCCCTAGAAGCTGCATCAAAGACACTTATGAAAATCTCTTGTTCAACGTTCAGAGGTATTTTACTTATGAAGGCAGATATCAGAAGGTTTACACATATCATTTCAAGCTGCTTCTAAATTTCACTGGTAAGATTTCACTTGATTTTCCCTTTTATTTGCATAGGAATCTTGCAAAAATGGTTGATAAAGTAAAAGCCAAATTTGAAGGTTGTGAAACATCTTTGTTTCATCATGGTTTGATGAAGTTATTTATTTTTAATGAGCTTCAGAAGATAGGCAGGGATTGGTGATCCTTTTTATTTATAAATGGTTTTGAGTTGGAAACCCTAACTCCTGTTAGAAACCCTAAAACTAAAGGAACTCCCTCACCACTAGTAGCAGAGTCTAGTTAACCTGTGGTTGTAAAACCAGAATAATTTGCAAAACTAGAGCCAAGGAAACAAGTTGATAAAAGGATAGAGCAGACACAAGTGTTTCATACACCAACTCCATCACCTACAAAACAGAGGTCAAATATTGTCAAAGAGGCAAAACAGAAACAACATGTCAGCAAGCAGGAAATCAAAAGAGTAACAAGAAGCCAAGCAGTGGCATTAAAAGGAAAAACAGCTTCTACAGCTACAGAGGACATCCTAGTGATAAAGGGAAACTTAGATGACATAATGCAAGATATTTACATAGAGGATACACCCATTGTTCAAGATGAGTTCATTGGTTGAGATGAGCATAAACAGAAGAATGCTAAGTCTACAAAGAAGCTTGAGTTTGAGGGTGAAAATGTAGCCTTCATCTTTCAAGAAAGAAAACCTATAATTAGGCATGATAAGAAATTCAAGGAAGGTAGCAAGGAAGTTCAAGAACCTATTGAGACAGCTAAAGCCCCTCAAGAAGTGATTGATCCCTCATCACCTACAGTAAAGCATGCAACCAGCAGAACAAAGAAGGGGAAAGAAGAAATAACAGAGTTTCAAAATCTTGTGGAGAGATTGAGGTTGGAAAACCAAGAAATTGATGTGATGAGAAATAGGGCTAGAAAGCATAGTATTTAGAAAGAAGAGTTCAAAAGAATGAAGGCACTGTGGGAAGGTAAAACTGTTTCTATTTCTAAAACTCCAAGCAGTGTAGAGCAGTTTTTCACATGGACAGTCCCAGCAATAAAGGAAGCCAAATTTTTCATAGTAATAAATACTCACTTGAGAGCTAATAATAGGAGACTTAAATATCAAGTGGAGGACTTGGAGCAGCAGCTGAAATTGACTTGGGATGAGTTAAAGAACAAAGGTGTTAAAATGACAATCATTAAAGAGTTAAAAGCTAAATTAAGTGAAAATGAAGAAAGGACCTCATGAAGGCCGAAATGACTATGTTTTCAGTTCATATGGCTTTTTGATATCATGGAATTAGTTTTATTCTGAGTTTTGGTACATTTTCAATTTTCATTTTGGAAAATTTTGAACAAAACTACTCACTCAGCAGTTTCGTAGATCAGATAGTGTAAAAAGGGAGAAAAGCACTACGAAACTATTGTAGCAACATTTCTTGCCCTTTTTCATCATATTTTGAGGGGTAAAAGCATGCATCAAGAACTGAAAACACCGAGGAGGATGCATTTAAAGATAATTAAGTTAGTTTTGGAGGAAAGAGGTCAAGATTTTGAAGAAAAAAGGGTAAAAGAGCAGTGCTACAAAATCGGCTATGAAATTGTGTTTTTTTCGTAGCACAGTCTATTATGGCTCATTTGAATAGTTTGAAAATGGTTTTGGATAGCTGGAGCTTAGGGAGGACTTCTGGAAGGTGTTACTTCAATTTCTAATAGCAAAGGACCTCGAAATAATGAGTTTATGATGGTCAAAATGTTTCAAGAGTGCAAAGGACCATATGCCTAGAAAAAAGGGGATTGTTTCCTACTTTGTTGGAGGTCGGCATTATGGTAATAAATATTTGAAGCCTATCATATAGATTCGACCATGTGTGAATACACTTGAAAGATTATGTAACTTAGTTAGATAAGATTGTTATGGATAGAGATAAATAGTTTGAATCCTATTTGTAATAGGATTGTTTAGTAGATTAGTTGTCTTTTTGTAATAAATACCATGTCATATGGTTATGCAAGGTGTCAAGAGTCAGGAATTCGATGTATCTAGCAGAAGATAAGATTATCTCATGTTTTAAATGGTCTATAAAGGAGCAATAAGTCGAATGTACCAAGGTTGGACATTTTTAGCAAAATACTGTGCTTATTGTAATTGACTTGTTTTCAGCTAATACAAAGATTTCTACTTACCCAACTTGAGATTTAGAAGGAGTTCTAGTGTGTTCTTATTCTAATTGCATCTTTTATTATCCTATTGCAGTGGTTTTTGTATATGTTACTTAGAATTCATATTTGATGCTCTAACTTCCTATATAGATAAACTGATTGTGTTTTTTACAGTTTCACGTGTGTATCTCTTTACTAAAAATCTGATATGCCTCAACTTCCATGTTAAGTAGATTTATTGGTTTGCTGAAACTATTATGACTCCATAAGCCCAATGTGTACTTTCTTATGTTATTTTCAACCTACATTCATTATCTATCTAATTATTACCCCAGATAGAGTTAGCCATCTATATTTTATCAAAAATCATTAACCATTGAGAGAGCCCTCTCAGGTTGAGAAGGCTAAGCCTCAATCAAAATATTGGTTTGAAATAGTTACATGAGATTGATTTTATTAGCAGCCTATCAGGTCTAATTTTTTGATAACAAAAGGTATTCCAGTGGCCATAGAGATTGCATTGGTGGTCAACTCAAAATTCACTCCAGCTAGATGTACATGGTGGTCATGGAGGTTAAGTACAAAAATTTTGGTCAATTGAGGGTGACTTTGGACTCTATACACTTTCTCACAGAACTCATCCCATCCTACTTCTTGGAAATATGAAAATATAGTAGGAGAGGTTGTCAATTATTTAGTGTTTATAGGCTCAAACCTATTTTCTTTCCCACCCTTTTTCTGTTGTTCTCTAGGCCTTTGGCCTCTCTTGCCACTATCAACACTACCTTCCCTCGGCATCTTTTCTTTTACCCTTGTCTTTTAAAAAAAACCCTGATTTGCTTGGGAGATGATATGGAGAGGGAAAATGAGAGGTTAATGAGGAAGGCAATGATTTGCAAATTTGGAGGGGAAAATATGAATGAAGAAGGACACTTTTGGCCTCAATGTGTTCTTAGTGTGCAGATGGATGGGAGCCTTACAATCAGCAATGCTTACAAAGATGGGCACCTAACCTTTCTTCCTCTAAGGTTTATTAAAAATCTCTTTAAGCTCACCCTTCACATTTCTATATATTTCATCTTCAGACAGTATGAAAGGATAGGGAAAATCAAAATACCTTCAAAATATTTTCATAGTTGAAGCAACAGGCTCAAAAATTCATTATGGGAAAGTTGAGTGCCTTCTGCATGAGAAGTCAGGTGGCCTCTACACACAGGGTTGGGTAGCTTCTGCACGCCCATGCGTGTAGCGCGGGTGGCTAGCAGCCCTAAACACGTAGGAGCACAGAGCAGGAACCTCTGCACGACTTGTCGGGTGCCTCCCGAGCAACTATTGAACACACAGGAGCACAAAAATAGTGTGTTAGGGCAGGTTTTCGTGCAGTGTCTGGTCCTCCTGGGCAACTGCTGAATGCACAGGAGCACAAGAATAGTGGCACTAGGAAAACTATCATGCAATGTCGGGTCCTCATGGGTAACTGCTAAATGCACAGGAGCATAGCAATAGTGGTGCTGGGAAGACTGACGTGCAGGCCTGAACGGGTCGAGCGGGCTCTACACGATGCTATTTATATAGGAAAACAACAACGTTACACAAGCACGCAGCGATATTTGGATAAAATCACAGGCATCGTGCACAGGCACGTAGCGCGGCCTCTCAGGAGCATAACGCAACAGATTTTCGCCTGAAAGCTCTACGACAAACCCTAAAATCCCGAAAACTTCCACTCTTTTTGAAAATGAAGAAATGGTGTTGAGTGATGATGTATTTAGGCTTTTTATATCCTTTGAAAATTTAAAATGAAAACCCACTTTACTAATGTTTGTTTCCTTTCTTGCTTTTTCACTGACTTTTTGGTCTTTTTGTCCTGTAAGTGGCAGAACTCTGAGAAAAATAGTTTTTTGCCTTTGCTGGAGCATCTTAATGTTTCCCTTGGATTGAAAAACATGCTAACAAGCTTAAAATTTTCCTCTTACCCATATTTTGGAAACATGAACCAGTTCTTGGAATGCAAAAGGTCATTTTGACAAATTTTTGAGGAAGAAGTCATACAGTGACATTAGTGCTCTTTTTTGAAGGTTTTCTCCACTTTATCCTTTTCATGAATTTCAACACTTTTGAATAGTAAACTTGTGATTATTTTTTCACTTTCACCTTGGAATCTTCAGTCCTACATCTTTTATGCCTTTTATTTCTTGGTGGATGAGACTGGAAAGAAGAATTTTGACCTTCTTTCAACTGACATTCTGTCATGTTTTCACTTTGAAGCAGTGAAAACCTCTTAGTGTGAAAACCCTAGCAGTTGGTATCAACAGCTCCTTTAGTCTTTATATGTGCCATCATCATGAGATACATCGGGTTTGTTTGATCTTATCAATCTTCCTATAGGTAGACATCTCTGACAGCCTGCAAAAGTGTCAGTCATGGCTAACTATATTTTTCAGAATATACTTTTGATAAGGAAACCCTTGTTGGAGGCTTCTCTTGTTTGTTTTAGACCAATTACATGTTTGTTCCTTTGACTTTATTCCAGCTTTTTCATTACCTAAAAACAATGCTTCTTCAACACAAAGGCCAACCCTAGCACCGATAAACTCTAGTGACCTAGTGGAGGGGGTTTTTGACTCTCCTATGGACTGAAGTTTTGACGTGGGGATTTTTTAGGAAAGAAGGGAACTGAGTTCTTTTTGGAAAGCTAGATCATTTTTAAGATTCAAAAACCACTGAAATTCATCTGCCTAAGGATTTTTCAAAGGTAAATTTGGGTTTTTGAAGGCTTTAAGTCATTAGGTCAACATGGTGAAAAGTAGACAGAGGAAAAATGGAGTGTCCAAACCATAGGTGTAAAAAATGGGATGGGGATGAGTGACTTAGGCTTTATGAGGGACACTTCAGGAGTGGTAGCCTGGCCAAGGCATGGTAGAGTAGTAGAAGAGTGAAAATTTTATCCTAAGGATAATGAAGTAAATGAGATTTCTAGAACTCACAAGATCCATGAATTTTGTTTCTAGAAATCTAGGAAAATTATTTATTCATCTAAATAGGTAAAAATTACTGATGACTAACTGTGGCTCCACTTGGAGAGGGTAGCTCCTCTTCAGGAGGTGTCTAGAATTTCAGATCTCTTGGTTTATGAAGAACAATGCCTCATCCATTGGGCAGATTTTTATTCCTTTCTCTTGTTGTTGCTTCCCTGAAGTAGTGATTTTGATAATATGAAAGCATGATGAACTCAAATTCATCTCTACCTACCCAACCTATTTTCCTAACACTTTCTCTTCCTTGGGTGCACTTGCACTGGCAAACCCATTGACATATTTTATTTTGAAAGAAAAAACAATCTATCTACTTCTACACTTATTTCTTCTGAGAGTTTAGATTATGCTAGTGAACTCTTCTTGTTCTCTACCTAGACTATTTGACTGTCAAGATTAAGCAGTATGAAAGACTTCATTCTCTAAGCTATTGACAAGAAATTTAAAGCATGAATTGAACCAAGATTATGCAATCTGGTTCATCATGAGTTATGGCATTGAGACAAGCTGCACACAAACATTATTTTCATAAGAAAACAAAACTAGAAGGTGTGAGGGCCATGTTTCATAATTTTCTAATCATCCCTATCCTTATCTTTGGTTCAGATTTAAGCATGTGGAACCAGTATCTTTCATTCCTAATCTATTTCCTTTTGAAAATTCAAGCTTAAATGATTTGGCCAACATTATTTCACTAACTTATCAACAATAAATTTAAAACATGTTCAACCATGATTAGGCTAGATGACTTAACAAGACATTCTTTTTGCACCAGTAGTGACATTTAGGCTCTCACACTTTTAGTACTACTATTTTTTTGGGTATGGGGTTGTACCTTCTCTTTGAATCTGCCCTCTTTTTCTATTTTTTCTATGTTTTTGTGTTTTTTCTCTTTATGGACTTTTATCAAACAATGGTGTGCACAATAAGTGAAGGCTTAAAACTAGAAATCTTAACAAAAGTAGTGTTTTAGTGTCCTACCATTGACAGGACCTCCAAATGCTTCAGCTCCATCTAGATCTTGTAAAAAGAAAGCATTGTTTCCTCTAGTTGAACTGATAATGAATGGACCTTTCCACAAGTTTTCAAACTTACCATGTTTACCTTTGTCTTCTCTGCTTGAGTCCCATTTTAGCACTTTATCTCCAATCTGGAAATCATTGTCCTTGGTTCTTCTGTCAAATATTTTCTTCATTTTTTCTTGTACTACTTGATTCCTTTTGTAAACCTCCTCTCTTGTTTTCTATAAATGGATATTTTGGTTCAACCTCCTTTGCATGTCATTCTCTTCTAGTTTCACTTCTTGTAGCAGTTTCATCACCGGGACTCCCAAATATGTTGGGAAAATGGCATCCATGCCATACACTAGTTGATAGGGAGACATACCGATTGATTTCTTGGTGGTTAGTCTATCAGCCCATAGTGCATGTACTAGTTTTCCATGCCATGCTTTTTGATTCTGTTCCAGGAGCTTCTTAAAGATATTGATCAATATTTTATTAAAAGACTCGGCTAGCCCATTACGTTGAGGGTAATAAGCTATGGAATGTCCTAAGGTGATGTGATATTTATAACAATAGTCAACCATTCTTTTGGATGAAAAGTCAGCAGCATTGTCTGTGATGATATTTTTGGGGCAACTGAATCTAGACAGGATATTGGTCTCAAGAAATTTGATAATGACTGAATCAGTGGCGTTCCTAGACGAGATGGCTTCTATCCACTTGGTGAAGTAATCAGTGGCCGGGAGGATCCACTTGTGTTGGGAAGATGAATTAGGATCTCTCCGATGAATTCTAAACCCCATTGTTGAAAAGGAGCTTCAACAATGATAGGATGCAAAGGTAAAGGTAGGAGTTTTCTCTTGCTATCAAAAATATGGCATTTATGGCAAGTCATGACCAATTTGTGGGTGTCAGGGAAAAGGGTGGGCCAATAGTAGCCAAATCTAAGAATTTTGTTATCTGTGGTTTTCTAGTAAAGATGCGCCCCACATTCTCCTTCATGTAGTTCATGCATGATATTTCCTGCATCATCCTCAAAAAAGCACTTAAGTAATATACCAATGGGATTTTTCCAATATAAAATTCCATCTAAAATGCAGAAGTTCAAAGATTTTTGTTTCAATAATCTTTCTTTTGTCTTTGATAAGGTAGGAGGATTATTAAGATAAAGCAGTACATAAATAATATTAGCATACCAAGATGAATTCAAAAATGTTTCTTCAACATGAGGGGTTGTGCATTCTTCTTGTTCTTCTAAAGTATTAAAAAAATTCATATCCAATGCTTGGAGATTTGTTTCAGCCATAAGTTTTGCAAGCCCTTGTCCTTTAACCAATTTAGTGGGTCTGATTTCTAAGTCATATTCTAAAATAATAGCAATCCACTTTGCTCTTTTACCATCTAGGTCCTGATTTAAAATTTCTTTGACAACAATGTGAGGAACAAAAGTTATGACATGAGAATGTAAGATATGAACTCTAAAATATCTCAATGATTTAATCAATGCAAAGCCCTGCTTTTCCATGATGTTGTACTTTAGGGGAGCATCTCTAAGGGCTTTACCAAAGAATTCTATGGGTTTTTCTTGCCCCATCATGTTCTTTTGTAATAAAACAACAACCACGGTATGTTTAGAGGCAAATGAGAAAATATAGAAGTCTTTGTTGAAATCATGACTTATTAGGACTAGTGTTTGGGTGATCGCTTGCTTAACCATTTGAAAAGATTGTTTGGCTTCTAAAGTCCACTTAACTCCTATTTAATTTTTAAGCATGTTGTAATATTTCTCAAAATTTCAACCAAGTTGGGGATGAATCTTCTTAAGAAGTTGATTTTCCCAATGAAAGACTACAATTCCTTAATGTTTCTAGGATGGTTGATTTGCAATATGCATTCCATCCTTTTGGGGTCTATTTTGATTCCCTCTTCAGAGATGATGTGGCCTAGGAGTTTTCCTTCCTGGAGACCAAACAGTGTTTTCTACGGGTTCAAAGACAAGCCATATTTCCTACATTTTTCAAAAACCTTTCTCAAGTGGACTAAGTGTTCTTCATCAGTCTTAGAATAAACAGTGATGTCATCAAGTTAAATGACTATTAAATAGCCTATGTCTTCTGAAAAGGTTATGTCCATGGCCCTTTGGAAAGTGGTCGCTGCATTCATCAACCCAAATGGAATTTTAACATACATGAATGTACCCCAAGGTGTGGTGAAGGCATTTTTGTGCTGATCACTTGGGAATACTAGCACTTGGTTGTAACTGGAAAAACCATCACACAGTGAAATTCTCTTAGAGCCAACTACATTTTGAAGTATGTGGTCCATTTTAGGTAAGGGATTGTTATTTCTCAAGGAGGACTTATTCAGATTTCTAAAGTCAATGCAAAGTCTAATCTCCCCAGTCTTCTTCCTAACTGACACAAGATTGGAAACCAACTCAGAGTATATAAAGGGAACTATTATCCCAGCATCATACATATTTTTAATTTCTTGCTCAACTAAAGGTAGTAAAACAGGGTTTATTCTCCTTAAATTTTTCTTGAAAGGTTTCTGATTTTCCTTGAGAGGGATTTTGTGTTGAATAATTCTTGTGTCATAAGATTTTAAGTCTTGATATCCCCATACAAAAAAATCTTTAAACTCCTTAAAAAGCTCAATATACTTCTGTTTTATATGAAGAGGAAGGGTCTTGGAGAGTTTAATCATTTTGGGTTCCTTTATGTTTCCTATGTTGAATTCTTCAACATCAGTCTCGATAGACTCTATCTTTGGTTTTTTAGCGACATCATTAAAGTTGAACAGTTCTTCTAATGGTGCAAGCCCTCTTGGTAATGTGTCATTTTTGCATTGTAAGACTTCCAAGTCATTTTGGTCTAGATCTTCAAACATTTCATCCTCATAAGGATGTGCGAGCAGATTTATATCAGCAAAAGAGGGAAACTCTGATTCATGATCTTTATATTTAGCAGAACCATCTTCCTCATGTTCTAAGCTAGTTTTAATCAACATAAATACATTCCTATATTTCAGGAAATCATCAATTTTTTCATCACCCTTTAACACCTGCCAATGGTTAATGTTGTCAGGTATTGTAGGACGATGTTTGAATTTGATAGGGTATTGTTCGTTTGTAGGTGGTATTTGGAAATTGCTGGAAACAAATACGAGCTCATTTTTAATATTCCTAAATTAGCATACAGCTAATAGGAATATTAATTTTTATTTTAAAATCTATTTAGATGAATAAATGGGCAAGGAGGCTCATAAGTTGCTTAAATAGAAATAAAATCCATCATAATGTGAAAAGGGATCATGCAATAACTGTTGAACCCTTAGTTAAACTGAGAGGGGGGGGGGGGTGAATCAGTTTAACACATACATGGACTTTTAAAACTTTTCTTTTAAATCTTATTTACACCTTCATTTCATGGTCAACTTAATATGTGAGCAACAAGTATTACTATCAAACAGATTTGTTAATGTAATAGGAGATTGAATATGAGAGCAGCAAGTATTAAGCAGATGAGATAAATCACATCAACACATAAACATCATGCACAGAGACACCAGATATAAGTGGAAACCCATAAAGGGATAAAACCACATCTTATTATTGTTGTGATGCAAAGGCAAGCTCCAACTCCCTCTCACCATTTTTTTCTGCAGGCACCAACCTACAAGAGGCTCTATCCTCAATTCTGCAAGCTACAACTTGCAAGGAAGCTCTAACTCCCATCAATTTTCTACAGGCACCAACCTACAGGAGGCTCCAACCTCAATAAGCTACAACTGACATTTTATCAAGCTACAACTTGATGTGGAAGCACCAACTCCCATATATTTTCAAAAGAAAAACACTTGCTGATTTACCTTGGATATCAGCTCTGTTTTGTACCTTCTTCTCTGCTATTCATCAACTCTTATATCAGACCTGCATCATCTCTGCTCAGCCCCTTCTTCTTCTTTGCTCAGCTCCTCCTTATTCACATTCTTCTTGCAGCTTGCTTATTTTCTTCAACTATCTTCAATTCTGCTGCACACTCTCTCCTCTTCTCATTATCTTTTTCATCAACTCTATTCCCTTGGATATTACCCTGTTTTATACAAAAATAGCTTCATGGCTATTTGTATTCCACTGGGAATTCGAAATGGACGGCCATGTCTCTTTGCCTTCTGCCTTCTCATCTCTTTTTAGCTCACTCAGAAAAATGTAACTGTAGGTGCTTATTTTAATATGACAGTGGGATATTTGCTCTCTTCTGGAGACTTGCCAATGCATCACAACAATATAAATTTAAATAAAACATTTACATTCAAATTTAAATGAGAACTCCAGCTCATTCGTTTTGTCTCTTGGCTTGCTGGATTTTTTCCTTTTATACTGCTGTCGAGTGGCTGTTATATATCTTGGTTCATCTCTGTATTTATTTATCTGTTCACTGGACTTGTGTGCATTACCATTTCTGTTCTCGGGCGACCTGTCAACATTCTCTGTTCATACATGAGTTTAAGCATAACTGTTTGAAGTTCACATTATAATTTCAGTTCAATTTTTCTTTTGTTCCATATTTATGTTGTTGTCTCTAGTTCTTTTGTTCCCGCATGCTCTTGTAATAAACCCAATCTTCATGCTTTTGTAATAAACCCAATATTATTACATATGTGTTTCGATTTTCTTTATGCGTACTGTAACATATCAATGTATATAAAACAGTCTTGAACTATATCCAAACCTTTGGATATATTAACCATTCCTTTCAAATTCCACGGGGGTTGATGACTAACTCTTGAACTGATATACGAGGCCTCTGGAATTACAGACTCATGCGCCTTATCATATATATATATATACCAATCATATCACAGCGCTCGTATTATAAATTGAACCATTCCTTAATTCCGCGGGGGTAGCAGACTCAGGCAGATAAGGGAAGGAGACCCCCTCGGAATGCATTACACATATCTCCCACTTATATATTATCACAGCGTTAACAGAGTTCCGCGGGGGTAGCATACTTGGGCCGATAGCAGAGGGGGACCCCCTCGGAATAAATGATGTCATCCTCAGCTGGGCCCATGCTTTACATACTCCATTATATATATATCTATGTGTTAACAGAACTCAATAGTTTATATATATATTTCCACCCCTTGCGATTTCCGATTGCGATTGATCGCAATCGCAACTTTGAGTTCCAAGCCCCTCTGCTTTGTTTACCTCCGATGCGATTGGGAAGGGGTCCCACCATATAAAACTTCGTTTTGTGCACTCCATATATATACCTTGGACCTTTGGTTATATGCTCTGGGCTTCATTGTATTCGCAAATTCTCTGTTTATTTAAGTTCCGAGATTTATCAATTGCGGTTTATAGACCCATCGGGTCCGAATTCTCATCGCAATCACAATTTCCTGTGGGTTACATATTACGCTGCTCTTGTGATCTCCAATTGCGATTGGGTGAGGGTCCCACTTTATATTACTTCCTTTCCATTGATCATAACACGCTCCACTTAAATATATATCAATGTATATGCCTTGGACCATTGCAGACTATGAAATGCGTGACATTTATATGTATTGTGATGGATATTATATATATATATGTGTGTGTGTGTGTGTGTGTGTGTGTGTGTGTGTGTGTCCGCCAGCGGGTTAGGCGATTCCCGGAATAATGTTTATGAATTATGTTAAATCTATAACTTCGGTTGGAGTGTGCGATTCCCAGAATTTGGTTTTGCATTATATGCGTAACGCCCGGCTTGGGGTATGATTCTCAGTATTTTATAACTGCTCTGCCTCTGCCTCTGCTGCTTCTGTTGTTCTGCCTCTACTTCTGTCTCTGTGATAACGGCTCTTCCTCTGTTATATTCGCTTCCTCTGCCTTCATTTGCTTCTTTGCTACCTCCATTGTATTCGCTGCTTCCTTTGCCTGTTTCTGCTTCAGCGCTGCCTCCTTTGCCTGTCTCTGCTTCAGCGCTGCCTCCTTTTCCTGTCTCTGCTTCAGCGCTGCCTCCTTTGTTTCCTTCATTTGCTTCTTTGCTGTATTCATTGCCATGATAACAGCTCTGTCTCTGTAGCTATTTGTCTTACGCTCTGTCTTTTAATTCATCTGCTCCTTGACTGATGCTACTCCTTAATTCTCCTTTTGCGGCCTTTGCTTCTTTAAATGAACTTGTCTCTACTGCTCGACCCTCTCTACATCTTTCTGATTTGCTACTCTATTATATTTGCTGCTTCAACGCTGCCTCCTTTGCCTGTCTCTGCTATCTTTTTGCTGCCCTTCTTCTTCTTTTTGCTGCTTCTGCTACTCGACTTCTGCCTCTACCTTTGTCTGCTGCCTCAGTTCCTTATCTATCTTGCTTCTTTTGCTGCATTGCTACCTCTTCTTATGCTTTCTCTGCTCCTTGGCTGATGTTTCAAGTGCTCCTCCTTTGTCATCTCCTTTGCCTTATTGTTGGTTCAGGTGCTGCTCCTTTGTGCTCCTTTGCCATCAATGACAACATTTCCTACAATAACCAGATCAAGCATCCACATGTGTGAAAAGGGTCTAAAATGTGGGGAAAAATTCAAGTTTGACCAATTCAATGACATTATTATATGAGGAGTGGATCCCAAATAAAGACAGCTCAATGTGAATGAAGATCAATCTAGCTAGTCAAAATGAAGACACCTTGAGTGTGAAAGGAAACAAGGCATGAAGATCTAGTCAAGGTTGATCCAATCAAGATTGACTAAATCAACCAGTGTTGTAAAAATATGAGCAAGGCAAATGGAGACAACGTAATTTTGGAGGAGTAGCGTTTTCATGGAAGCAAACTCATAATTGGGTGGGACCCTTGGTGAGGAAGCTCATCAACTATATAATGGAGGGAATGGGAACCATATGGGGAGGATTTAAGATTATATTTTGTATGTGGTTTGTTTAGAATTCTTGCATTTTTTGGCTATTTATCTAAGTTTGTTGCACTGTTTAGTGCAAGGGTTTTCTCATGCGGGAATTCCCTACTCTTTCATGGAGATATTTTTTAAGAAATTTAAGAGGAGCTTTCTGAGATGCATTTTCCACTATCTGGTGTTAGGATAAGCATTTAAATTTAGAAATAATGCATTCCCTTGTATAAACTATGTTATTTCTTAAGTTTTTGCAGTGGGAGGGTTTAGAACCCCACTTTATGAGCTAGTTTCCCCAGAGGAGGATCAGCCTTTTTCCCGAAAAGCTAGTAGGAGAGTCTAAAACCATTTATTTGCATGTTTAGCCATTTTTATGTAGATCTTCAGCTATAAAACATGATTCAACCATATATATGTAGTATTTATTTCTTATATATCATTTATGTCAAGAAACCCTTGCCGAGTCTTCTTGGTTCTATGTAAAAAGAGACTAGATCTTTCTTTTTATGCCTCATTGAGTAATATAATAGAAGATATAATTTTTCTCTCGATTTTCTGAGTATAATCCTCAAATAAATGCGTTGTATATTTATGCAGTAATTTCTGTGTGTTGCAGTCTTGGGGTTTCATCATTTTTAAGTCATTTTGAGCATGGGAGGCATGTTTAACTAGGAAAAAGACATTTGTTTCTGATTTCCTTTCAAATGTGGTTGATATAATGTCAGATCTAATGGATTCATGGGCTGAATTTTTCTTTTGATGCTTATATTTCTGAAAAATTTGTTTTCTGTGCAAGTATTGTTGTATCTCCAATTTTGGGATATTATAAGATATTCCCATTATTGTTGATTTTCCCTATTTTGGGATATTATAGTGGTATCAGAGCCTTAAGCTTGGCCTAGCCTATGTTCTTCAACCATTATAGAGTCTTCTCATGGGGAAAAGAAGATCTGCAAGAGAGATCAAAGCAAACCCTTATTTTCTGGAGGAAAGAGGTTCTCAAAAATTCTCTTTCAAACTCTGCAGGGTAGAAGCAAAGACATCAATGAGATGAATGGAAAGACATATAAGTCCCTCAAAAAGATCTACAATATCTATACATGAGGAAAGCTCTAATTACTCATCTTATGGGTGTGAGCGTTTAGCCACATCATCAGATTTAAAATGCTCTATCAGCCACTTTTTAATGAAGAAGAAGAAGCAGGAAGGAGATGTGCCAAAGGAGGAGACTCTTGGTGATTATTTGCAAGAGTATGAAGCTCAATCTAAGGGGTTCAAAGATCACTCTAACTTCCAAGGGTTTTGCAAGATCAAGGAGGAAATAAGGAGAAAGCAACATGGTGTGGGTAGATTCTTCTTATCTACTTTTGATGGATCACCTAAATGTCTAGCTAGGGCTTGGGTGAAAGAGCTAGACACCTATGTGCAACAACATCAAGTTTCAGAAAATGAAGCCTTAAAAGTAGCAGCACTACATCTTGAGGGGAAGGCTTATTCTTGGTGGTTGTTTGAATAGTTTTCCTTAAAGAATGAAAATACATATACTTATGCAAAGCTCATTAGAAGAATAGTGGAAAGGTTTGATGAAAATTATTATGAAACAATTTCTATGGAGCTTGTCAAAACACATCAAACAAAACTTTTGCATGGGTTGGAAGGGTCCATAAACTCAACTCCATTTCTGAAAATCATTGAAGGGGATGAAAACTTGTATGATATCTTGCCAAGGGTAAAGTACGCATTGCATGAAGGGCTTTCTTCTCAAAAGAAAGACATGGAGATTCATCCTTCAAAAGAAGACCAAGATCTAATTTCTCTTATTGATGATGAGGCATTTTCAACTATTGAAGAGGAGGAAGAGAAGGTTGGAGATTATAATGCAGTCATGACAAGAGCACATCTAGGACCTCATGAAGAGGAAGATGGAGCACTTTCTCCAAGGAGAGAAACTCTTGCACTCTTGCAAGGAGTTTCAAAGAGTCTCACATATGGAGATTGTGGCACAATCCATGTGCAGCATGTGCCATCATTATTAAATGGTGAGATATTGAAGATATAAGAAGGAAAAGAGGAGGGAAAGCACCACATGATGAGAAGAATAACCCCTCTTTATTTCAGAAGGTTGATACACAAAGAAGGCAAGAGGATATATGCAAGGAAGGCAAGGACAAATCTGTCCACACACATACACATCCTGCTCTATGCCTTGATGTCTCTTTACATGGAGGCATTCCACTGGGGAGACCTCCTGATGGGAGGAAAAATAAAGTGTTCTCTCAACTATGGGCAGCATTTAAATACTTGGCTAAGGAAGGAGCTTTGGGAGAAACTAGCACAGCGTAGAGAATCTTTCATGAATTCAAAGGAGAGATAAGAAATTTTCTGAAATGGACATTGCTATCTCCCACTCAGTTATTTGTGTTGAAAGAGGGAAATTAAGAAACATATGATGGCATAGACATGATGTCATGTGGCAACTCCATATCTTTGGGGAAGCCAATGATATTTTCACTCACAAAAGATATTTCTAAACATGACAAGAGGATATCAACACTCTTGCATGCATGGGCCAAATTGAGGAATTTTTGGAAGAAAAGGACTTTCCAAGGGGAGGTTGACTTCCATCTACTTCAATCATGTCTTGAGCAAGATCAGCTGCAAAGGAGGCAGAAAAAGGAAGTTGATAGTACTCCAACATGTGACTTTGACATCAAGCATGTCAAAGAGGAGAGCCATGCTATGACAGGGGCTACATTTCAGATTTCTATAGCACTGTCATTGTTGGGGAGCCTAGATCCTTATTGGGATTCCCAACTCTGGATGGAATACTCCAAGGACCTTTTCACATGTAAGGTTCTTGATGGGCAGGTGATGGATGGGAGGTATAAGGTAGTTTAGGGAGTCATTTATTCCCAATATCAAATCTATTTGGCTAGAGACTCCAAGCACAAGGAGAAACTACTTAATGTAGCCTATGAGATCTTGCTTTCAAAACCCACTAGTTTCATTAGAGCATATCATACTATCTTAGAAAGATTCATGTGGGAAAAATTCAAAGAGGAGATGCACTCTCATATGAGGAAGTGCATGAATAATTTGTTGGTTGAGGAGGAACATATCTCTTGGGAAGAGTTATCATTACCACCTCCTTATTCATTGAGTGTCAAAAGGAGGTCATCCATGAGCTACCTTGCTGATTTAAACCAAGTATATGATAAACATTGTATTGCTGAAAATCATGATATATTTATTATATACTTGCATTTTCTTAACAATCATGTGCAGGTCTTGGCTCCAAGAGGGGGCACTTTTTCTTATGGATTTCATGAGCCACTTGTCTGCTCAACCTAGTGTTCCTAAGTTGATGTCATAAATTGTCAACTAGGGCTAGTAAACCGTGTTGAAGTGAAGTGCACTATATGTGCCTAGGTATCTTCTTCCTACTTCATTGTGTTTAGTGTTTTCTAGTGTTTTTGGGTTTTTATGCTAAGAAGAAAGTAAGTTGTTTGCAAAGAGAAGTTATTAGTCAAACTAAAAACAGAGTAAAATCTAGACTATGTATGACACCTACGAACAGAGAATTCTAACTTACAAATTGCAAAACTTGACAAGAAAAATAACTCATAACATAGTCTCAATCCAATTCATTTCATTAGAAGTATGTTGGCACAACTAGAGAAAAGGATAATTTTAATGCAATGAGGTTCTTCTAAGCAAACAAAAACTTACAAAATCACAGAGAAAATCTCATCCTTGGTTAGAAAATTGTTGGAACACATTTGGAAAATATTATCTGCAACATAGTAAGGAACCCTACTCTAAATTAACTTAAGACACTAAAATCAATCCATTCTACAACTCAAAATTTGACTATTAAGCCTCATTCAGGAGTTATAAATCTTTTGGAATAGCTTTGGAAAAGAGGCAGTTTGTAAAATTATGAGAAATTGCAGAACAGTCAAGACTTCAAAATGACATTACCAATTCTTGTTCCTACGATAATAATGAATTAGTAGAGATTAAGAAAAAGAGCAGTTTGTAAATAATGAAGGCCTTTAAGTCTAATTTAACGGAACTAGAGTACAACTAGCTAATAAAACTAGAGATACAATGAATAGAACTGAACTAGAATGCAATCAATCAAACTTGAAATACAGTGAACAAAACTGAACTAGAATGCAATTAACCTTCGAAGTATTACAGCTGAACTAAAATGAAACTAATCTCTGAAATATTATAGCTCTACCTCATTCAGTGTTAGTGATATTTTGGAACAATTCGTAAGAACAAGACTGGTTGTAACATTTGATGTAAGTGAGCATAAAACATAAAATTCATAAAACTGCTTAAATTAGGAATGAAACAGAGCTAAAGTTACTTATCTAAACAATATGCATAGAGATTCTTGGGCAGTAGGGGCCCTCTACCACCGGATTAGCATATGAATCTCCTCAAGATTTCCTCAGATCATGTATTAAAGTGGTTCTTCTTTTATTAAAGGAAAATGCTTCAAAAACAAAGTATTACGGTCTTGGACAACTTAACAATAAAACATCAATCTAGCTAACTGTCTTTCAGTCTCCCGAGTCATTCTTATAAGAGAAATACATAAATACCCTTGAGAAGAAATAGGGATAAGTGTCTTTCCTAATTAAAATCAAATTAGAACTCTTGTGGAAGCCTCATACTTTTGTTGAAGACATCTGTAGAGTTCTTGTCCCGGTAGAAGTCTACCTCTTAGTTTTGATTTATTCCACGTGCATAACCACCTGGAGATTTTTGCTCAGACTTCGTAGAGGGCAAGGAATGATGTAGATGAGGTATATTATTGAACCATATGCATTTTTCCTTTAAGTGACACATGTAACCTGTGTGAACATGAAGATAGCTGCGGAATAGGCGAATAGCTACAGAATGGTTGCATTCTGTAGCTAAGTCCAGTAAAAAATTACTACAACAGCAAAACCATAAAAGTGTAGCAAGTCAGTCATTATATACATTCTTAAAGTAACTTTAACCAATCCTATTGATCTTTTAATCCTGCAACTGATAAAGGACAAAGGAAATGAAGTGAAATTTGGTGAAAGAGAAGGACATATTTGGGGCTCAACATACCCCCACTGCAAAGCTTTTGCATGTCCTCATGCAATTAATCCATGTATTTTGAAACTTCTGCTAGGACATCCAACTTCCTTTTTCTGCTTTTCCTGATGTCCAATGGCCCCCTAGGCTTCCTTATGAACAATTTGAATCTCAGGTTTATAAGTGCCCTACTCTTTTTTCTTTTTTTCTTTTTCAGTTTCTCATTAGCCTTGTACAGTTTTTCCATTTACAGAGAGAGAGTTGTGTTTATGTTACTCTTCAGCTTGACTTGTTCCCAGAGAATTTCATTTTCATTTTTTATGTGCCTATTAAGTACTTCCATTCCATATTTATCTCTTCTTAGTACTTTAATTGCAGATCCTGGTGGGCTAGGAGTTCTTCCTCTGCTTTCTGAGGCTCTCTTTTCCAATGACTCAACATAATTATAGATTTGTTGTTGTGCTGGGTCTACCTCCAGAGTTTCTTCATCAAGATCCTTTTCGTACTGGTATTCAGGAAATTTATCAGCTGGTGTCTCTTCATCTTCAATGTTTATGATGCCTGTTTGCTTAACTCCTGTCTTCTTCAATATGCCTCTAAGCCTATGGCTTCGTCTTAGTTTAGATGGTCCCTCACCTCTCTCCTTGGCATACTTTCTTATTATCTTCTCCTTTTTAAGCTGTTTCTTGATTTCAGGCAGTTTTTCAGAGATAATCTCCTCACTATCCTCTTGTATGGATTTAATAGTTTTAATTTCAACAGATTTGGAAATTTTCCCTCTCCTACTTCTTCTTGCAATTTTTCCTTCAGATGGAGATTCCTTGGGTTCTTCAATGTGATTCCTCACTAGGAAATCATCCCATTTGTCTCCCACCTTTCTCAATTGATGTTCAATTAGGATTTTAACTAGACCATGGTGATACAAGGTGGTTTCCAAGAATTGAACCCTATTTTGGACATTAGAAGCCATTCTCTTTTGGCTATGAAGTAAGAAGAAGGGTAAATTGATTTCTTCATCTAAGAAATGCATCATAAGCCGAATGTGATAAACATATAGGGTACCAAACCTTCCTTCACAAGTTATAAACTTTTGCAAAATGAGTAACATATTTCGCCATTTATTCTTCAGTGTTGAGCTAGGGATGCCCTTCTTAAAAACTGAAATATCCATACCTGGTGTTAAGAGCATCTTCCTCCATGCCTCATTGTGAAATTCCTTGTTTTTGAACCATCGTTCACCTTGCCTTGGTAATTCCGCTGCTTCTACAATGAAGGATTCTGTAATAGTGAACTTGAAATCTTCTATTTCAACCTCTGCTCCATTGAAGGACTGTGCAAATGTCTTAGTTACCTCCTTATGAACACCATTGAAATTTTCCAAAAAATGTAACCACCCAACTTGCTGTAGCATTTCTCTAATCTGTGGGTAACCCTCTAAGTATTTGGTTCCGACTGGTTCGGACCTTACAATGAGACCCATGGCTTTTTTTCTCAACCTTCAATTTACTGCTCTTATCTTCACGGTAACAATGGCTGTAGAGAGTTGTTTTTTACCCCAAAGATGCATTCTCTGTTTATGCAGTAGGAATTAGCTACAGAAAGATGACATGAAGAGGTTATGGGATGAGTGAAATACGGTGAGGGTGATTCACACGAATTAATGAGTTTGAGAGCTATCATGGAAGAAAAGAATGCGGAAAAAAAAAAAAAATCTCGTGAGAATTTCAAAATCATCACTAAATACTTCAAGTTAGTGACGTGACCGAATAGGTCACTTCAGTACTAACCGTTAATTTTTAATAAATGATGATTTGGTATGGCAG
Organism: Pinus albicaulis; assembly: GCA_034641835.2. Taxonomy (NCBI): domain Eukaryota; kingdom Viridiplantae; phylum Streptophyta; class Pinopsida; order Pinales; family Pinaceae; genus Pinus; species Pinus albicaulis. Next base: position 292,203,598 of record CM076578.1, read on the forward strand.
AATGGAAGGGATTTTGTCCAAGGTTTTTATGATAGGTTTAATAGGCTTGATCAACACGAATAATCAAAATAACTTTATGAATCATACATGACTTAACCATACTATAACTTTCATAATCTGTTATCATAATAATTTCACACCTTTACCTTAGCCTTTCCTTTGATTTGTATGGTTTTAATATGCTTTGTCTTCATTTGAAAATCATTGATTCTTCAGTCTTCATAATCCATTTGATTTTTCTTGTTGTCATAGGTGTGCAGGATCATTTTTTTGTTGAACAAGTGATTACTGGATAGTTGCCTTCGGGATATCTGGCTGCAAAATGTCTAGCTACAGAATGTCTGGCTGCAGAATGTGGCTGCAGAATATACTTGTAGAAAGCTTTAAAACATGAAATGATTTAAAGCATGGATGGAGTGTTGTGTGAAATGAATTAATCATGGATCATGAAATATGGTGGAATGGAGCATGAATGAAGTGAAATATAATGGAATGGAATGAATCATAAATGCGAAGTGGCATAAAAATTGGTCTGCAACTTATGATTTGTAATACTCAATTGCAGAAAGAGATCAAATTTAAAAATCTGAGATGAAAATGAGATGGACCATGAAATGGAGTGAATGAAGTATGGATGAATGGAGTGAATGAAATATTAATGAATGGAGCGAATGAAGTGAGACATGATGGAATGAAGTGGATCATAAGTGGAATGTGATCACTTATGATTTTATGATAGCTGCTTGTAGGAAAAAGAACAATTTTGAAAAGGTAAAGTGTTAGAAGGATTCTGATTTTCACTTTATCTTTTCTGTATAAACATGCTAATCAAGGATTAGTTTTCATGTTTATACTTTTTTTTTTTTTTATCATCTGATTTCAGAAAATACAATTAAGTTGATGAAGAAGAAGGATTCTTCCCCATTAACTTCACATCACTGTTCTCTTGGAATCTTTTGACAAATTCTTCTCTTGAAAGTGGCTTGTGATACAGTTTCAATCTATGGCCATTTACAAGAAGAGTAACCTCTTCTTCATCTATTGTCCTAATTTTTATTGCTCCATTGTCAAAAAATTTCACAATTTCATATGGCCCAAGCCAATGTGTTTGGACTTTACCTTGAAAATATTTTAACTTTGAATCAAACAAGAGGGCCCAGTCACCTTCTTTAAATTTTTTTTCCTTGATGTACTTATCATGCCATCTAGTCCTTTGCTGTTGGACAATATTTGTTTTCTGGATTGCATCTTGTCTGATCTCATCCAATTCATTAATCTGCTCCAATCTATGCTTTTGTGCTTCTGTTAGATCAAGTCCTAGCTGAACTGCCATTTTAAAAGTTTGAATCTGAAACTATATGGGAAACAAAACTTGTTTTCCATAAACAAGTTCATAAGGGGTATGACCTGTTGTGCTTCTCCATGTAGTTCTATAGGCTAACAAGGCTTCAAGAATCCTGTCTACCCAATCTCTTCTATGTAAATGAACAGTCTTTGTTAGGATCCCTTCAATAACCTTATTAGTAGATTCCACTTGACCATTTTCTTGTGGATGATAGGGAGTATATTTTCTGTGTCTGATTTTGTACCTCTCCACCATTTGTTCCACTAGCCTTGATGTGAATTGAGCTCCTTGATCTGTAACAATTTCTCTTGGGACACCAAAACGAGTAAAAATATCCTCAAAAAGAAAATTAACTACAGATGCTTCAGTAGCAGAAATTAATGGTTTGGCCTCTACCCATTTGGTAACATAATCAGTGCAAACTAATATATATTTCTTTTGTCTTGATGGAGGACTAATAGGTCCTACAAAATCTAAAGCCCATTTCTCAAAAGGTTCAATATGTACCTGAGGCTGCAATGGCATCTCACTTGAAGGAGAAGGTTTCCCTACTCTTTGGCAACTGTCACATCTTTTGACGTACTCTTTAGCATCTTCAAAAAGGGATGGACAATAGTATCCTAAATGAAGGACCTTATAAGCTGTCCTTTTATCAGCAAAGTGTCCACCACAAGGTTCATCATGACATGCCTTGAGGATCTCAGGCATCTCATCTTCCCAAACACATCTCCTAATGATAAAAGCTGGACCTGTTTTGTATAACTCATTAGAAACCCATGAATATTTTGCACTATCATAAATGATCTTTCTTTATCTCTTGCATTCATTATTGAAGGAAATTTCCCTGAAACTAAATAATTAGCAATGTCAGCAAACCAAGGAGTCTGAGTATAAATTGCAAAAAGATATTGATCAGGGAATTGATCTTCAACTGGGGTGTTATCTTTAATTTTTTGGAGTCTAGATAGCAAATCAGCTACTATATTTTGTTTCCCATGCCTATCTAGAATGTTGATGTTGAATTCTTGTAAAAGCAATAACCATCTTATGACTCTGCCATTAGTAATTTATTTGTTCATTAGATATCTAATTGCAGAGTGATCTGTATGAACAAAAGTTTCGTAGCCTGTTATATAGTGTCTAAATTTGTTTATGGCATGAACACTAGCTAAAAACTCTTTTTCAGTTATAGTATAATATAACTTTGAAGGAGTCAAATTTTTACTTGTATAGTAGATGGCATAAGGAATCAAGTCTTTTTGTCCCAATACTACTCCTAAAGATGTATCTGAGGCATCTGTTGAAATATGAAAAGGTAACTTCCAGTTAGGTCCCCTTAAAATAGGTGCTTCAGAGATTTTTTTTTTTCAGGGTCTCAAAGGCTAATTGGCAATCAGGATTCCACTTGAATTCATAGTCCTTGGTGAGTAATTTGAAAAGTGGAGATGCCATCTTGGTGAAGTTTTCTATAAACCTTCGATAATATCCTGTAAATCCTAGAAAACTCCTAACATCTTTTTGACAACTTGGAATAGATAAGTTAGAGATGACTTCAAATTTTGACTCATCAACTCTAATCCCATCCCCTGAAATGTGATGCCCCAAAACAATTCCTTCAGTAAACATCATAAAACACTTCTCATGACTTAGTGAAATATTTGCTTCTTTACATCTCTTTAAAACTTTTTCCAAGTTTTCTAAGGCTTCTTCAAATGTGTTTCCATAAACTGTGAAATCATCCATATATATCTCCACACAATCATGTATTAGATCTGAAAAGATTCCTAGTATTGCCCTTTGAAATGTTGCAGGTGCATTGCATAGTCCAAATGGAAATACTCGGTAAGCATAGGTACCCCAAGGATAGGTAAATGTGGTTTTGTCTTGATCTTCAAGTGCTACTTGAATTTGGTTATAACCACTAAACCCATCTAAAAATGAGAAGTACTTTTTTCCAGCTAATGTATCTAACACCCGATCTATGAAAGGTAGGGGAAAATGATCTTTAAGAGTAGCTTTGTTTAATTCCCGGTAGTCAATACATACCCTCCATTTACCATTTTTCTTTGGCACAATTACCAAAGGAGAAACCCACTGACTATCTAAAATGGGATAGATAAAGTTGACATTTAACAACTTCTGCAATTCTTATTTAACAATCTCCCTAAGATTTGGATTCATCCGTCTCTGAGGTTGTCTGATTGGTTTACAATTTTCCTCTATGTAGATGTGATGAGTGCAAGTCTTAGGGCTTATCCCTTTCATATCAGTGTACTCCCATGCATATGCAGAAGAATGCCTCTGTAATATCTTGACTAGCTCTTCTTGTTGAGATTTCTCTAGGTTCTTGTTTATGTTTAAAGTTTTTCCTGGAAATATCTCAATTGTAGAACTACCAAATTTATCCATGGAATAAAGAGACATATGTCTTGATGATAAAAACTCAATGTTGGATTCTTCTTGAAATTGTTCATGTTTGTATTCCGAAGAGGATTCAAAATTTTCTAAGGTATTTAGAATCTGGCTATCTTCACTAATTTCTGAAATTGTGAAGAGAGGTTGTAAGTCTTCTTCATCCTCAATCCACTGAGTATCATCTAATTCTGTAATTGTCTTTGTTGGAGGATACAAGGTAAATTTCTTGGCTGAACTACCATCAGAGATGTACATATCACCAAATCTACAACTAATGAAAGCATCAGCTGTAGCTAACCAAGGTCTTCCTAATATAATAGGATGCCCTCCTAGATTATTCTTAGGAGTTAGGATCATAAAATCCACAGGATACTCCCAAGAATCTAGGGACACTAGAATGTCTTCTATTACCCCATCAGGTTTGATCACAGATATGTCTGCTAATTGTAATAATGTGGGTGTAAAAATAAGATTAGGAAGTTTCAGTTTATCCATGATTTGTCTACTCATGATATAGATTGCTGCTCCTAAATCAATAATTGTGTTTTGGATCTCAGTTCCATTGATGTGCATTTTAACAATTGGATTTCCTGGGTCTAGATACTTTGGAATAGCAATCTTACCCATCATGATATCTGCTATTTTTCTGATAGTTGAATTTTCTTTGTCTCTCTTATTCTTTTTCATGTTTTCTTCATGCTCAACTCCTTTATTGTCTTTGCTAAGATTGGAATTTCCTTGATAGCTTGTAATAATGGAATCTTAATACAAACATTTCTCAACTCATCTAGGAAATCATAATTAGGCACCATAATTTGTTTTTATACACCCCTATCAATTTGTAATCTTTCTGGAAAGGGAGGTGTAGAAGTAGATGTTGATGGCTGCTCTAATATAGGAGTTGAAATTATTGGTTCTTTTTGTTTTTATTTTTCAATGTTTGTGTCTTGGAAAGGTGTGTTATCTTCAAGACTTTTATTCACCAGTAGAGAATCTTCCTCAGAGTTTTTTTGCTCTTGTATGATTACAAAAGGTTTCTTCTTTTCAAGTATTCTTCCAGACCTAAGTTGAACATCACTAAGGTCTAAAGGAGTAATCAAATAGGTTGGAAACTGTTGACCTTCTATCATGTAGGTGTTCTGAGTATTTTTATTGTTGGGGTTTGGTATGGGTTGAGCAGGTAACTGATTTTTTTTCTGAGGAAATGGTAATGGAAGTGGTTGATTTTGATGTTGTGAATTTTGATGATTCTGTTGAGGATTTTGTTGAGGAGGGAAATGTGGATATGGTGGATAGGATGGTGGATATTGATAATACTGCGAGTATCTTCCATAGGGATTTTTGCTCCTTGTGCCCAATTTTGAGATTGATTTTGGAATTGGGGCCAAGGTTGCTGCCAAGAATTCCAATTTGGTGGGGGTTGATTATACAGTTGATCATGGAATCCTTGTGGTTGAGGTCCTTGCCAAGGTCTCCTAGAGACAAAATTGAGAGATTCTGTGGAATTTGTAGGGGTTTCTTCTTGAAAGATAGCTTTAAGACCAGGAAGTGAAGGACAACTCTTGGTCTCATGTTTTTCTGAACAAATTACACAAGTCTCTACTACTTTTGCATCCAAAGGGCACTCTCTCAAGGCATGCTTCTTTCTACATTTGGGACAAAATATTGCTAAGGCATCAGATTCAGTTTTCTGCTTGTTTTGTAACTTAAGGGTGTCTATTTGTTCACTAAGACTCCCTAAAATATCAGATTTGAATTCATCAAGCATATGTCCTATTTCTGCCCTACTTACTGTCCCAGAAGCAGACTTACTTGCCCTTGCAAGAGCAAGGTCTCTTGGTCCTTTTACAGTTTTAGATTTCCCTCTTGAAAGGTTGATACATAATTCAGCTATTTCAGGTAATGTGAGCTGAGATATATCCCCTTTTCCCATCATGTTAAGGATATCTAACCATTCATCCCTAATTGTCTTCAACAAGAGAGCTTTCAAGGTATCTTGATCTAAGTTTTCCATTTTTTCCCTCTTGATGTTATAGTTAAATCTCTCCAACAAATCTTCCAGATTTTCATCCTCTTTTTGTAACATTTTAAACACTTCCTCCTTATGGTTGACTGGCATACAGTAATCCAAATATCTCTCTAGAAATGCTTGTTTCATGTCTTCACATGTCCTAATAGAACTGTTGATCAAACTCATAAACCATTTTAATGCTGCTCCTTTCAATGTTGAAGGGAATAGTTTAAGTTTTTGAGCATCTTGTAAGTATTCATAGGTTCTACATAGGACTTAAAATTCAAATAGGAAGGTTTCAGGATCTTCAATTTTGAGTCCATAAAAGTTTGGAAGGATAAAGGGTGAAATGTTTTTCATAGTTGCATTGGTTTCTTCATCTACTATAGGAAACCCAAAAGAGCTTCCCATTTCCCTTCTACCTCTTCCTTTGCCTCCTTCTGCACCTCTACCTCCTTCTCCTTTTGCACCTCTACCTCCATTAAAGACTCCTCCTCCCCCTTCATCTGCCATAGTTGATTCTTCTATGGAAGTGGAAATGTTTTTGTCTCTAGCAGGGGTCCTTGAATCTTCTTCTAAAACAAGTTCAGTGGATGAAGTGGAAGGTATTTCTGATGGAATATCTGATCTTAAGCCTTCTAGAAGTTTGTGATCATTATAGGATGGAATGTAGGTTTGAGTTGGAGGTGTGCTACTTCTTGGTCTTGGTGGAACAAGTGGTGTTCTAGGAATCAAGCTTCTTCTTCTTATGAATCTACCCCTTGAGTCTCTTTCTCTACGCATATCATTGTTTTTGGGAGGTAAGAAACAAGGTTACCTAGTTACACTTCCCCGGCAACGGCGCCAAAATGTCCGCTCAACCTAGTGTTCCTAAGTTGATGTCATAAATTGTCAACCAGGGCTAGTAAACTGTTGAAGTGAAGTGCACTATATGTGCCTAGGTATCTTCTTCCTAATTCGTTGTGTTTATTTTTTCTAGTGTTTTTTGGCTTTGTGTTTTTATGCTAAGAGGAAAGTAATTTGTTTGCAAAGAGAAGTTATTAGTCACACTAAAAACAGAGTAAAATCTAGACTATGTATGACACCTAAGAACAGAGAATGCTAACTTACAAATTGCAAAACTTGACAAGAAAAATAACTCATAACATAGTATCAATCCAATTCATTTCATTAGAATTATGTTGGCACAACTAGAGAAAATGATAAGTTTAATGAAATGAGGTTCTTCTAATCAAACAAAAACTTACAAAATCACAGAGAAAATCTCATCCTTGGTTAGAAATTTGTTGGAACACATTTGGAAAATATTATCTGCAACATAGTAAGGAACCCTACTCTAAATTAACTTAAGACACTAAAATCAATCCATTCTACAACTGAAAATGTCACTATTAAGCCTCATTCAGGAATTAGAAATCTTCTGGAATAGCTTTGGAAAAGAGGCAGTTTGTAAAATTATGAGAAATTGCAGAACAGTCAAGACTTCAAAATGACATTACCAATTCTTGTTCCTATGATAATAATGAATAAGTAGAGATTAAGAAAAAGAGCAGTTTGTAAATAATGAAGGCCTTTAAGTCTAATTTAAAGGAACTAGAGTATAACTAGCTAATAAAACTAGAGATACAATGAATAGAACTGAACTAGAATGCAATCAATCAAACTTGAAATACAGTGAACAAAACTGAACTAGAATGCAATTAACCTTCGAAGTATTACAGCTAAACTAAAATGCAACTAATCTCTGAAATATTACAGCTCTACCTCATTCAGTGTTAGTGATATTTTGGAACAATTCGTAAGAATAAGACTGGCTATAACATTCGATGTAAGTGAGCATAAAACATAAAGTTCAGAAAACTGCTTAAATTAGGAATGAAACAGAGCTAAAGTTACTTATCTAAACAATATGCATAGAGCTTCTCAGGCAGTAGGGGCCCTCTACCATCAGATTAGCATATGAATCTCCTCAAGATTTCCTCAGATCATGTATTAAAGTGGTTCTTCTTTTATTAAAGGAAAATGCTTCAAAAACAGAGTATTATGGTCTTGGACAACTTAACAATAAAACATCAATCTAGCTAACTGTCTTTCGGCCTCCCGAGTCATTCTTATAAGAGAAATACATAACTACCCTTGAGAAGAAATATGGATAAGTGTCTTTCCTAATTAAAATCAAATTAGAACTCTTGTGGAAGCCTCGTACTTTTGCTGAAGCCATCTATAGAGTTCTTGTCCCGGTAGAAGTCTACCTCTTAGTTTTGATTTATTCCACGTGCATAACCACTTGGAGATTTTTGCTCAAACTTTGTAGAGGGCAAGGAATGATTTTGATGAGGTCTGGAATTCAACCATGTGCGTTTTTCCTTCAAGTGACACCTGTAACCTGTGTGAACATGAAGATAGCTGCAGAATAGGTGACTAGCTACAGAATGGCTGCATTCTATAGCTACGTCCAATCAAAAATTACTACAACAACAAAACCATAAAAGTGCAGCAAGTCAGTCATTATATAAATTAGTAAAGTAACTTTAATCAATCCTATTGATCCTTTAAGCCTGCAACTGATAAAAGACAAAGGAAATGAAGTGAAATTTGGTGAAAGAGAAGGACATATTTGGGGCTCAAATCCACTTTGGGCCATGAACAATGGTGATTTTGGTCATTCCTTGGGAGATCTTTGAGAGATGATGTACTCTTCATGGTGTGATTCATTAACACCAACCATCATACACCTTCTCCAAGCATGCAAGAAGGATGGGGTAGCAAAAAAGTGTTGGGAAAAACACTTGTCATATCATATCCTATGGAAGTTAGGAGTAAAACTGCGCTGGTTGCACTTGAGGGACCATTGTCCTTCTCCTTTATTGCATATGGAAGCTAGCATGACCTTGATTATAATCCCATCTACTGAAAATATTCTTATCTTTGCTGGGGATATGGTTGAAGGAGAGACACATTGGTGGGATGTGTCCTTGGGGAAAGAAATTTCCTACATTTTTTGCACTACATGTTCCAAGAGGAGCATGGGAAACTATATGGCCACTATAGTAGATAACATGTTTCTTTATAAGGTGGACCATATGATTGATTGGAGCACTTGGGACGTGCTTCTCATGAGAAATTGGGAGGATATTTTCTATGAATTACCAAGCTGGGAGGTAATTCATTTCATTTGGATGATAGCATGGAGGTGGGAGTCCTTCATTGATGATGAAATTCCCCATGATTGTCATCACTTCTATATTGAGGAGGCCATTGATCAGCAAGAAGGTTTCCATATAGACCTTCCTTTCTTTCATGATGAGAGCCATTTGGTTTATCCACTAAAGGCCAACTTGCACACTTGGGAGGAATCATTGGGAGACATAATTACTACAGAAAATCTGAAGCAATGGTGGAGATTGTTGGATAAGGAGGTCACAAGAGGAGGAGGGGAGAATTTGCAGCACCCTTGCAATTTCTTCAGAACAAGCAACATTTTTTAGGGGAAGACTATAATATTCCTAAATTAGCATATAGCTAATAGGAATATTAATTTTGCTTTTAAAATCTAGTTAGATGAATAAATTGGCAAGGAGGCTCATAAGTTGCTTAAGTAGGAATAAAATCCCTCATAATGTGAAAAGGGATGATGTAATAACTAGATCAAGCATCCACATGTGTGAATAGGGTCTAAAATTTGGGGACAAAGTCAATTTTTACCAAGTCAACAACATTATTATATGAGGAGTGGATCCCAAATAAAGACAGCTCAATGTGAATGAATATCAATCTAGCTAGTCAAAATGAAGACACCTTGAGTGTGAAAGGAGACAAGGCACAAAGATCCAGTCAAGGTTGATCCAATCAAGATTGACTAAATCAAATAGCGTTGTCAAAATATGAGCAAGGCAAATGGAGACAACATAATTTTGGAGGAGGAGCCTTGTCATGGAAGCAACCTCATAATTGGGTGGGACCCTTGGTGAGGAAGCTCATCAACTATATAATGGAGGGAATGGAAACCATATGGGGAGGATTGAAGATTATATTTTTTATGTGGTATATTTAGACTTCTTGCATTCTTTGGTTGTTTAGCTAATTTTGTTGCACTATTTAGTGCAAGGGTTTTCTCATGCGGGAATTCCCTTGTAATGTTCCAAATTTAGCATGCAGCTAATTGGAATGTTGAATTTTGTTTTTTATCACCTAGCAGCTAGATAAATTGGTAAGGAGGCCCATGCATATTAAAAACATGAATAAAATACCTCATAATGTGAACTGGGATATTCATAAGTTCTGGATTTCACACCCTTATGTGTGAAAGAGGACATTTGCATGGAGACAACGTCAAGTTTGACCAAGTCAACAACGCTGGGAAAGGAGGTGGAGAACACTTTGAGAGACAGCGTAGTATGAATGGGAGGAGGTTTATTTGGTGAAGGAAACACTAATGAGTGGGACCCATGGTGAGAGGGTTTTCACTTGTTTAAAAGGAGGGCAAGACATCCATTGTTATTCATGTCATGTATTATTGATTTTATGGTCTGTTTAGACTTGTGCATTCTCTTATTGTTTAGCAGAGTTGTTGTGCTGTTTAGCACAAGGAATTCCTATTTAGGAAGTCCTTCTCATTTCAAGAGAGGCCTCTTGAAGGATCTTGCTCTTCATTTCTCTACATTCAGGCTTCAGGCCAAGCATCCTCCTTCAGCTACAACGTAGTTTCTGTTTAGAGTTGAGTTGTGTTGCAGGGTGTTGCAGTGGAGGTTCCTCAACACCAATTCCTGAGCTTATCTTTCAGAGGAGGAAGATTTCTTTCCTTTGGGTGATCATTCGGGAAGCCCTTGGAGAATATTTCATATCTTGGCACTTGGCCAACCTATTTTCTTGCACCTACAGTGCAATATCCCTTAGTGATTGCATTATTTTCAGAGAGTATTTGGAGTGTGGGTTGCAATTTTTGTTTGGAAGGTGAGATATTCAGTGTTAGGATCAACCTTTCACTTGGAAGATCCATTGGAGGAGTTCTATTCAGCTTGTGTATCACCTACAACCATCTCTATCTAGTTCTTGAGTTGCAGTTGATACTCAGTCTTGAGACTGAAACCCTAGCATTTTGCCACTTTTGCATATTTCAACCAATCCTTCCAAGATTTCCTTGAAATAGTGTTTGGGAGCTTAGATCTTCACTCCCAATGTTATATGAACCATCTATATGCAGATGAATGTTATTTCACATTTCCATGTAGCAATGTACCATCAATGATTGCGCAGTACATGTTCATGAGCACTCTGCAATAGAGCAACATTCCACTTTTTGCATATGTATTCATGGCAGGCTTTCTTGCCTTGATCATTTGAGTTGTATTGTACATGTTTGCTATGGATTTACATAATAAAATGGCTCCATTGTTTCCATACATTTTGGTATGATGTTATTCACTGTTATTTCCAGTTTTTGTTCATGTATTGATGGATCTCTAATTTTGGAATATCCTAAAATATTCCCATTGTTGTAGATTTTCCCTATTTTGGGATATTACAGCGGTATTAGAGTATAATCTTGGCTCAGACTGTGAGTTTTAGCCATTATTCTATCAGAAGAAAAGAAGAAGATCAGAATGTTGGAGAGAATGAGCCTTCTCTCATCTCTTTTCAGAAGCAAGAAGGACCTCAACAAGGAGGTCAAACAAAGAAGAAGCAGTGGGACTATGCCCTTTCCTTTTGAAAGAGAGGACAAATTGCAGAAAGATAAAGGACACTTGGATCACAAGATCCTAATTGAATACCTTTTTGAGTACAAATCTCAACCTAGGGCCTTTAAGGAGACTCTAGCTTTCCCTCAGTTCATTCAATTGGAGGAAGAGAAGAGACCATGCAGCACAAGAAGAATCAAGGGCAATAGGTTTCTATTGTCTACCTTTGATGGGTCATCTGCAGCAAGGGCTTGGGAAAGAAAACTTGATGCATTCTTCCTACTACATCTAGTGGTAGAGAGAGAAGTTGTATAAATTGCAGCGCTGCACCTTGAGGGTGAGGCCAATATTTGGTGGTTCCACCATTTGGGTCATGCAAGAGTGCATACTTTTGTTGGGTTTACTCAAAGGTTGATTAGAAAGTTTGGCAAAGTGGAATCAGAGGAGGAGAAGCCCTCACCACCATTGGAGGATACTTGTACTATTTTTGTCACAACCTTGGGAGAGAAACCTTCCACGTCAGCAGTTGGTAGAGCCAACACATTAGAGGAAGAAACTCTTGCAGCCATACAATATTCTTCAAAACTTCACCAAGGTATGCCTAAGTTTTCACCTCTTATTGTTTCAAAAAATTATATGGAGGGTAGTATACCATTGCATGTCGCTTATTTAGAGCAACAGATTTTCATTATGCTATGCCACCTTGACTTTTTCAAGGAATGGAGGAACCATCATCCTCATATATCATTGATGAGTTGCATGCCAAACTTGAGGTTGGGGTTTGAAAAGAGAGGATGAACCTTGTTCCAAATAAACTTACACAAAACCATATGTTCATCCTTGAGTTGGAGCATGAGGCAGCAAGTACATCATTGAAAATATTAACAATGCTTCATTTAGCAGCAGTGATGAGTTGGGGACCCAACCATTGTTGGGATATTCCAATGACCTTCCCATATACATAAAAAAAGGCGAGTAGATAGATGATGGAGGATTTCATAGGATGGATAACATCTCTCATGTTTTTTTTGGATACTTCTTGAGCCCTACACATCATGGTGGGAGGTTTTTTCCTACCACCTATTTGGATCCTTATGGGGTCAACTTGGTCATTGAGGAGATTGCCTTTCAATATCCCATGAAATGCAAAGACAGAAATCTGATTTGGGATGATGGTAGTCTTCATTGGAAGGGTACCAAGGTGGAGCATGAGAGGAGACACCCACATTGGGATCAAGGGGGGTGGATGGAAAGCAAGAAGTTGGTAATCTACTTGTAAATTTATGACACCGAGTAGCAGGAGGCATGCTTGCGTTGGCTGCTCTTAAAATAGTTTGGCCATATTGAGACATATCCTCTTTCAAAGGGTATGAGGGAGGGAGGAAGGAACTTGGCAGGATACTTGCATCTTTGGGCAGTAAGGAGTGTGGATGCATTATGATGATATGATAATTATGTCTTCACCACATGATTTGTATGATGAAGGTATGAGGAGGCAACAAAAAATTTTGTTGCTTGGGTTGTTCTTGGGAGAGCAAGGGCAGATTTGCTCTCACACTTTACATAATGTTGCAGGAGTAGGAGATGGCACTATCATGGTGCAAAGGGGCTACTCCTTAGCCTTAGATGATAAGGAGGTGCTTCCACTTTGGAAGGATCTTCCTATCTATGGCAGCATTGTGGGAGATGTCTTTGACAATGGGCATGTCAAAGAATGGAGTTATGGGATGGCAGGAGCTTATGTTCATAGGCCAACAACGCTGTCACTTTGGAGCTAGGATTTATTGATAGGGTGTTCCCAGGATCACTTCACATATGATGCACTTGGTGGACAAGGAGGAGATTAGAGTGATGGAGTAGTGGATGGAGACATCTATTACCAAGGTGTGATCTTCTTAACTTGGATTTCCAAGCCTAAGAAGGAGGATCTTTAAGAAATACATGGTACATTCCTCTTCATAGGAGTATGTCCTACCACTATGGAGAACTTATTCATGGATCCATATATCATCTTACTTCTAGCACATGGTAATAATTTTACTTTTACATACATGGATTATCTAACACAGCATTTGTGTGTTCTTACCATTCCTATTTAGTGCATTGCTCCACAAGAAGGCAATCTTCTCTTTGGGCTCCATGGTCATCTTTTGGCCAACTATTATGATGGATACATCCATCTATTATGTAGCCTTGGGAAAATGTTTCATTACTATTTTGTGTGTGCTCAATTGGTTCACCAAGCCATTTACTATTCACTAGTAGAGGTGTTGACATATACAACTAGTTATTTTTCAAGAAACATCTTGCCTTGTCATTTTCTGAAGCAGCAGTTAGAAAAACTGCGTTGTAACCACTTGGGAGACAGTTGGTACCTTCCTGCAATATATGGAACCTTCATTAATCTTCTCATTTGGATGCCATATGATGATCATGTCCTATTCAACATATATGAGATGATTTGGGCCAGCTTGATTCACAGCGCTGGAGGAGAGATATTTGAAGATCTAGTCTTCATCTTGCATCTCAAGAGCAACATTATTGCAGCTTAGGATCAAAAAAAAATATACACTTATCATAAGTGCAGAGGAGGACAGCGTGGGGTAGGATACCTTGTCTATAATGATCATATTTTCAGCCCACGTACATTGCATAAGCTTAAGGTGGAGGATGATTTGTATGAGTTACCATTCGGGAGGGTGACTCATTTTGTATGGTTGATAGCTTGGGGATGGAGGATCCACAAGGGAATTTTATTTCCCAATACCTTTCAGATTACATGCCTCAAATATACCCTTAAACAACCCATTTTTTCCTCCATCGATTATTTACATGATGATAGCTATTTGGGATGCACACCAAAAGCTAGCTTGTATACTTGGGAGGGACATATTGGAAACATATTGATGAGACAAAATCTTGATCCTTGGAGGATTTTATCATATGAGGATGCTACAAGGGGAGAAGAGGAGGCTCTTTAGTTCTATCCTTACAATTTCTTGAGGACAAGCAACATTTGGGAGGGGAGGACTGTAATAATATTCCAAATTTAGCATGCAGCTAATTGGAATATTGAATTTTGTTTTTTATCACCTAGCAGCTAAATAAATGGGTAAGGAGGGCCATGCATATAAAAAACATGAATAAAATACCTCATAATGTGAAAGGGGATAGTCATAAGAGCTGGATTTCATACCCTTATGTGTGAAAGAGGACATTTGCATGGAGACAAGGTCAAGTTTGACCAAGTCAACAGTGCAGGGATAGGAGGTGGAGAACACTTTGAGAGACAGTGCAGTATGAATGGGAGGAGGTTTCTTTGGTGAAGGAAACCATAATTAGTGTGACCCATGGTGAGAGGGCTTTCACTTGTTTAAAAGGAGGGCAAGGCAACCATTTTTATTTTTCATGTATTACTGATTTTATGGTTTGTTTAGACTTGTGCATTCTCTTGTTGTTTAGCAGAGCTGTTGTGCTGTTTAGCACAAGGCATTCCTGTTTAGGAATTAATTATCCTTTCAAGAGAGGGATATTGAAGGATCTTTCTCTTCATTTCTCCACATTCAGGCTTCATCCCAAGCATCCTCCTTCAGCTACAGCGTAGTTTTTGTTTAGAGATGAGTTGTGTTGCAGGGTGTTGCAGTGGAGGTTCCTCAACACCACTTCCCGAGCCTATCTTTTAGAGGAGGAAGCTTTTTTTCCTTTGGGTGATTAGTTGGGAAGCCCTTGGAGCATATTTCAGATCTTGGCACTTGACCAACCTATTTTATTGCACCTACAATGCATTATCCCTTAGTGACTACATTATTTTCAAAGAGTATTTGCAGTGTGGGTTGCAGTGTTTGTTTGGAGGGTGAGATATTCAGTGTTAGGATCAGCCTTTCACTTGGAAGATCCATTGGAGGAGGTATATTCAGCTTGTGTATCATCTACAGCCATGTCCATCCATTTCTTAAGTTGCAGCTGATACTCATTCTTGAGACTGCGACTCTGGCATTTTTCCACTTTTTCATATTTCAGCCAATCCTTCGAGGATTGTCTTGAAACAGTGTTTGGGAGCTTAGATCTTCACTCCCAATGTTGTATGAGCCATCTATATGCAGATGCATGTTATTTCACATTCCCATGTAGCAGTGTACCATATATGACTGTGTAGTACATGTTCATGAGCACTCTGCAATAGAGCAACATTCCACTTTTTGCATATGTATTCATGGGAGGCTTGTTTGCCTTGATAATTTGAGTTGTATTGTACATGTTTGCTGTGAATTTACATAATAAAATGGCTCCATGGTTTCCATACATTTTGGTATGATGTTATTCACTACTATTTCTAGTTTGTGTTCATGTATTTTTGGATCTCCAATTTTGGAACATCTTAAGATATTCCCATTGTTGTTGATTTTCCCTATTTTTGGATATTACATCCCTAATATTTCTTGGAGATCTTGTTTAAGAAATATAAAAGGAGATTTCTGAGCTAAATTTTCCACTATCTAGTGTTAGGCCAAGCAGTTACCTTCAGCAACAATGTAGTTCCTTGCAGAAAATGTGTTATTTCTTAAGGTGTTGCAGTGGGAGGGGTTAAAACCCCACTTTATGAGCTAGTTTCCCAGGAGGAAGATCAACCTTTTTCCCAGAAAGCTAGTAGGAGAGTCTATAGCCATTTATTTGCATGTTTAGCCATTTTTATGTAGAGCTTCAGCTATACAGCATGATTCAGCCATAGATTTGCAGTAGTTATTCTTGTATATAATTTCTGTCAAGAAACCCTTGCTGGGTCATCATGGATCTATGTAAAAAGAGACTAGATATTTGTTTTTATGCCTCATTGAGTAATCTAATAGAAGATATAATTTTTCTCTCCATTTTTTGAGTGTAACCCTCAAATAACTGCTTTGTCTCTTTATGCAATAATTTTTGTGTGTTGCAGTCTTGGGGTTTCATCATTTTTAAGTTGTTTTGAGCATGGGAGGCCTGTTTAACTAGGCAAAAGACATTTGTTTTTTATTTCCTTTCATATGTGATTGATATAATGTTAGATATAATGGATTCATGGGCTGAATTTTTCTTTTGATTCTTATATTTTTGAAAAATTCATTTTCTGTGCAAGTATTGCTGTATCTCCAATTTTGGGATATTATAAGATATTCCCATTATTGCTGATTTTCCCTATTTTGGGATATTACATTATTGGTGAGGCTATTTTGGGCTCTAGGAATGTAAGTGAGCTCATATTTCTTGAAAGTTTTAATGAGGTCTAGGGCTGCATTTCTTTATTCTCTTAATCTTGGATTCTTGGCTGAGTATTCACCTTTGATTTGTTTAATGAAAAGTTTTGAATCTCCTTGGGCTGATACTTTCTTAACTCCTAAGTCTTAAAGTAAGTGAAAACCAATGAGGAGAGCCTCATATTCTGCAATGTTATTAGTACATTTAAATTATAATCTATAAGAATGACCCTCATTTGTGTTATGTATCCAGACACTAGCTCTTGAACCGGCCTTGCCACATGAGCCATCAAACCTCATGTTCCATAGTGTTTCTACTTCATGTTTTTCACTGAGTTGTTGTTCAGGGCTGCTAGAGTTTTGGTTATCATTTTCTTCATTTGAGGGTGAGTGTGAGTGTTCTAGAGGGCCTATTTATTTCTCACCTCCTTATACTTTTCCACTAATCTCATTTTCATTATACAAGATAAAAGAGTCCAAATCTGAATGAATGGAATAAATCGGGGTGTTGTTGGGTTTTTCTAGGCTACTTACCATATACTTCATGTGAGACTCCTGGTACAGTCTCCTTGTTTGCTTAAAATTTGGGATGGTAGCATAAGACATGTTAAGCTTGAGCTTCCCCGGCAGCTTGGCTCCCCAAGATCAGGACAAAATCATGCCATATTTGGGGTGAATGTCAGCCACTACTATGTCCATAACCAAGATCTTAGTAGGGATTTGTGTCAGATTGACACATAAATCCTTGATTAGGCCTGAGCACTTAACTCTGCTTGAATCGAAGGAAAGTAGATCTTTGTATCCCCTGGTTATTACTTGGCCTAATTGCTCCATCGCTACTTTTGGCATGAGGTTGTGAGAGGCACCAGAGTCTAGCATGGAATTATGTCAGATTTTTTCATGTATGTTTAGGATAACATAGAAAGGGGGAATGGCTCCTTCTTGGTATTTTCCATCTACTTCGGGTCCAAACAACAGCTCTGGTTTGTCATCTCTCAAATTCAGAGCACTGGTATCATTTCCTATGTTTAGAACTTTCAGAACTTGAGATTTGTACATATCCTGAGCTACCAGTTCAGTGAGAGGTATGGTTGTTTTTATTTTAGAAATATCTCCTTCAAAACTGAAAGGTACTTTGGTTTTAGACATATTTACATCAGTTTTATCAGCCATAAATTTTTCTACATTTTTTAATTTTTTGATTCTGATTTGGGGCTTTGGTTACTAAATTTTTTTCAGGGCCACTAGTAGAGGTGCTAAGGTAGCCGATGTCACCACTTGGTTGGCTAATTTTACCTTTGTTAGGATCAGTTTTCTTAGCCATGGTGTTGGTATTGGCTGTTTTTCTTTTAAGAATGTTTTCAAGGGTTTTCCTAATAAAAGTGTCTAAGTTGCTTGGATTTGTCTTGGTTTTTCTTTCTCCTGAGGTCATATTACCTATGGAATTCCATTATGGCATTTTCCAATCCCAACTCTTAGTCTTCAGAATCTTCATGGCCTGTTTCATCTAGATTTGAGGAGAAGAAACCTTGTTCTTCTTCTCCTAGAAAAACATCACCCTCTTTATCAGATCCTGTTAATTTTAGGTGATTTTCATTCGGCTGTTCAATATCTCTTTCCCCTTCATCTACATAGTTATCTTGGAAGGGTGGTCTGATTTGTTGATCATTTTCGATTTGTCTGATTTGGGGTGGATCTCTTCTGAAGTTCTGATTCTAGTTTTTGTTTTGGGGATTTGGTTGGTTCTCCCTAGGAGGTGTTATTTCATTTATGCTTATTCTCTCCATAATTATTTCCATTGTTCTAAGTAGGTTTTCAATCTTGGAATCAGAGGAGGAGGTTGAGGGCATGGTTTCATATTTGTAGGTTACCCTCTTTTCTAATCTTAGCCTAGCTCTCTTTTCAATTAAGTTGGCCTCTAAACTTATAGCTCCCTTTTGCATGTCTTCTAAAGTTATGGGCTTTCTTTCTCTTAGCTGATAGGCCATGTCAGGGTCAAAACCTTCCGGGAATTTAGCTAAGGCTAGGCCTAGTGGGGGTTTCATATGAGGTGGGAGGGCATTGTAGACACTATTAAACCTGGTGCAATAATATTGGACACTCTCCCCCATATTCCTCTTAAGATTGTTATATTCAGAAATGATTTGGAGGGGGTTTTTCTTGATTTACCACTTGTTTATGAAATTTTGGTAAAGGGAAGGGAGATCATGTATGCTGTTGGGAGTCAAGTTCTTAAACCATTTTTTAGTTTCTCCTCCTAGGCTTTGGCAAAACATCCTCATCTTCATGGTTTCCTCTTCTAATTCCATGTAGTCAAAGGAATCATTTATTCTATCTACATGTTGTTGGGAAGTGGTAGATTCAGCCCTGGTAAAGTGTGGGATTTTGGACTGATAATCATTCGGCAAAGGTACCAAAGGTTGTGGTAAAACCAGGGGGCATACCAAGCTACCATGATAGGAGCTAATGGTGGATTTACAAGCAGAGGATTTGTGATATGAGATGGAGTGGTTTGCAAAATGGAGGTGTGAATGGGTGTGGCAGAAGGACTTGGACCAACAAAATAATCCTGAGTAGACTTGGGATGAAAAGAGCCGAAGTGGTGGAGAAGTTGGAAATAAGGTGGTGTGGAAGGAGAAGCTTCTCCGCTAGGACTTTGCTACAAGTCTATGGGCTCAAGGTTGGTATGGTCAGTTCTACTTTGTGACCTAGTTCTAAAAAGGTTTCTCGTGTGATGCAAGTCAAATTGGGGATCTTATAAGGCTATAAGATGTTCAGGTACAGAGCTTGCTTTATGAATGGTCGTAACAGTCATTAAGTTTCCAGTTTCAGAATTTTGCCACAAAATCCTTTCTAGGTCGTCAACTATAGTAGGAGGGTTTGGGTCTGGATGAGATATGGTATTGATTCTTCACAAAGCCAGATTTCAAACTCAAAATTTAGAGAGGCTGAAATTTTTTGAACTTTTTCGAAAATTTTACCTCTTTTTGTGATTGCTAAACTCACACAGTGTATGACTGGACTTCTGGACTTCTCAGGGTTGATTCAACACAATCCTATAGGAATCTATGGACATTAGTAAAGTTAGAAGGCCTACTAGAGGCTAGTGGAGTCGCTAGGTGGATATTTTTAGTTGTTTCGAAGATATGTGTCTATGGTCCATCACCAATACTGAAAAGAGCCAATATAGGAATGTTTTGGGGTTTTCCGATTTCCTATATGTAGCTCTAAGGTTTGTAAGAGTGTCCTACAGCTGAGTCATCATTTTGCTAGGATGGTGAGACAACTAGATTATACTCTTTGTCTATTAACTTAAGTTATTTATGGTTTGTTGAAGATTTATGAAGTCATAAGGGATACTTAGATTGTCACTAACATAAAATTTTTCATCATGATAACCATTGTGTTAGTGATAGTGATGAGGTATCTATAAATCATAGGATATTGTTCAATCCAGGGATTCTGGAGTCCTAAGGGGTACTTAGATTGTCACTAACTCAGAAGGTCCCACCGTGATTGCCATTAGGTTAGTGTCTCATGATTTAGTAGATTGGTAGACCAAATTCACAGGCTAACATCAGAGCAGTCTTTGGAGTCCTAGGACCTAGCCTTCTTGGATTCATAGAGGGCTCTCTCTATTATGCGAAGGATGTGAACTTGTTCGCTTTACGTGTTTGATTTTAGGCTAGTTGTTAAGTGTACGTTTGTTGTTTGTTTTGGTTGGGGTAAAATGATCAAGTAGGATAGGTGGAGTGAGAGGTTATCAAATCAATTGGGCTATGGAGTCTATGAATTCATTGATATCTCAATAATGAATCGGGGTACATCACAGGGAAAATCTAGTGTATTTAATGGATCTTTAAAGTTTATGTGTGAGGTGAAATGGACATTAAGTTTGGGAGCCAAGGTAGGGAAAATGGCAGTTAAGAATCCTTTGTCAAATATCTATGAACAGAGAGATCTTAAATACTGATAAGAAAAAGATACTAGTCATGAGATAGGTCACACCATTTACTCAATGACAATAATTTTAAACAAATACACATTCAAGATGTACAATCCAGTGGAACAAACGAAGTAAGACAACTAATCTAACTTCAATGATTCTACTTTCAAGATTTGAAAACATATAAGAGACAAATAGCATCAATAAATGAAGAGGGAACGCCTAAAAATTATTCATTAAACTATAAAGAAATTTGAGGAAAACTGATAAGCATATACAAAGGGCAAGATTGAAACAAGATCTCCTTGGCTTAACCTGATCAATCAATACATCAAAGAGAGATTTCAAGACAGAGTTTAGATAGAACAAAACAAGCAGGGCTTACCATGAATCATGTTTGAAAAAAATCATATTAATCCAATAATAAAATAGACAAGCCTAGGTGGGCCTAAGGAGCAACTAAGAATTCCTTAAACTAACCCAGCAGAGGAAAACATGAAGACAATAACAAAAAGGATGACTGAGGTGCCTCAAAAAACATTTCTCATCCTATAATCTTCTGAGATATTGAAATATAGAAATATGGACACATGAAAAAGAAGAAAATATGAACAAATAAGAGATACTTCACCATTAACTAAACTCAGGAATCCTGCAAACAAGCCTTCATCATTATCAACCAAGCCAAATCATCCACAAGCTCCACAACACTAAATTGTTCTTCAACTTCTAAAAACCATGTATTGCTCTCCAACACATCAAAAGCCAAATATTACAATGAATCCTCATGCCTTATATAACAAGCGAGGAGGAGGAAAGCCTAATAGAGAATCTATAAGTCTATTGGCTAATCAAAATTATCTATATTGTCCTTGAGGCCTTGTAATGCCCAAGGCACAAAAATATCTAAAATAAATATCTTTCCGGCCATTTTTAGCAATTAAATTAACCCTTAGGCTCTAAAAATCCTACAAAAACTTTCCAAATGCACATTCTAACTTGTCAACCACAGGAGCGTAGCACTATTTGTCAAATTTGAATTTGCATGCCAAGAGCGTAGCACAAGAACAGAAAAAAAGGGTCTTCTTACAACCATGTTTTGAAGGCCTTCCTGATGTCGAAAAAGGCTCTGTGATGGCTCGTTGGAAATCCCTTGAAGTCAAATTTCCAAATATACCTTTGGTTCTTTAATCAAACCTTTTAAAACTATCAAAAAAGTGAAAATTCCAAGACTGGTAGGAGTGCAGCACATGCCCTGAAAAGCAGGTAGAATGGTGGAAAATTGGGTGTTTTTGACCCTTTTGGAGGACCAAAACAACTCCAATTGATCTGAAAACTGGTGAGCATGCTCCTCTCATGACGAGGAATCCAAAAATTCAAGAATTTTCTCCTGAAGATGCCCTAAAAAAGAGTGTAGCACCAATTGTGCTGTGCTCCTAGCCTCAAAATTTGCAAAAAACAAAAACTTGTTCAATTTCTCCCAAATTTGGTAGATAAGTGCCTCACGGGTCCTGGGAGACTTGTAGTGAATCTTGAGCCAAAATAACAAGTCTAGCTTGGTCCTTTTCCTCCTTTAGTGCTTGGATCTCAATTTTGACCCTTTTGAGTTCTTTCCTTACAAATTGTTCTCTTTGAGCATAATTCTTAGCCATTATTCTTTGTAGATCCAAGTCTCTATTAGCCTTCTCCAACTTGGTTTTAAGGTGTATGTTATCCCTCTCAAGCCATGATTCCCTATCATGTTCAATTTCCAGTGCAAGGAGTTATTGGAGAGAAAGTTGTTCCGCTTGGGCTGATTCTTCTTCTCTCTACTTTGCCAATGCTTTCCTTAGACCTATAGTTCTATGTCTCCTTCTAGTTTGACCCTCCTCATCACTACTCTCCTCATAAGTGCCCATGAATTTTTCCAACTTCACCTGTGCCCTTTGAGCCTCTTTCTGGTACCTGAGTGTTCTTTTTTCATGGATGGATTTTTGGGCACCCATTTGCTTGCTTTTCATATAATAAAAATGAATTACATCCTTTTCTCTTTCTAATTCAGCCTCCAAGTACTTGATTTGTGCATTCCTGTCTTGGAGGAGGGAGTTTGAAATTCTTGTTCCATTCTCATCATCACTGTCTATCTTAATGAGTTCAAACTCTCTTTCTTTTTCATGATCTTGCTCTTATTCTTTCAATTTTTGCTTACATTTGTCCAATGGTTGAGCTGGAGTAGATGGAAAGGTCCCTTGCCTCTTGGAGGTAGAAAACACTTGCCTTGATCCTCTTTGGTAAGTGAGAGAGCAATTTTTAACATGTTTCACTTGAATATCTTGATCATTGGTGACCTTAGGGCTGTTTGTCTTCTCATTGATGATTTTTGTATGTGTGTCTTCCTCACTTTGCTCTTGGCTGCCTTCTTGAGAGGCATTTTCATTTTCTCTCATGCTAGTATGACTGTCAAGATTTTCATGATTGTCATCCTCTGTATTTGCAACATTGAAGGTGTCTTCATCATTTCTTTGTACATTTGTATCTTCATGACTGTCCTCCTCTTCATGATTTGGCCCACTGTCCTCACTTTCAAATTCTACCTCTTTATCACTGCTTTTTTCATGAGCACTATCACGATCTTCTTCTTCACCATGGATGTCATTTTCTACTTCGTTATGTGTGTCTATACCGACACTGATTTTCCCAATGTATTCACTTTCAAACTCTGCTTCTTTATTACTGCTTTCATTTTCTGTGGGGTCACTGCTAGACGCACTTTCATTAGTCTCTCCTTTACTTTGATTGTCACTTTCTTCCTCATTATGTGAGTTTTCTTCACTTTTCTACTCACTATCTTATTTGTCTTGTCCACTACAATTACCTTCAAACTCTGTCTCTTCTTGACTACTTTCGTCATCTTTGTCACTGCTTATTTTATCACTGCTATTTGGCTCACTATTTTCTTCTTTACCTTCATCATCCTGCTCATCAAAATCTTCCTCTATACTTGGGCTGTCATTGACTTCCTCATATTTATTTAGCTCACTACCTTTTCCTTCTTGTTCACTTTTTGTTTCACTACCTTTGTCACTACTTTCTTCTTCATCAACCTCTTTTTCATCACTCTCTTCACTTACATCTTCTTCTTTTTCATCACTTTCTTCACTTACATATTCATCTTGGTCATCACTTTCTTCATGACTGCCATTTTCATCTTGGTCATCACTTTCTTCATGACTGCCATTTTCATCTTGGTCATCACCTTTTTCATGACTGCCATTTTCATCTTGGTCATCACTTTCTTCATGACTGCCATGTTCATCTTGGTCATTGTTTTCTTCCTCTTTGTCATCACTATTTTCTTTGTCACCTTCTTCATCATTTAGCCCACTAATTTTGTCATTGTATTCTTTACTGCTTTCATCTACCTCCTCTTCACTATCCTTGGAATCTTCTCCATCATTTTCACTTTCCTTACTCTCATTTTCCTCCTCTTCATCACTTGTTTCTTCTCCTTAACTGTCATTTTCCTTCTTGTCACTACTTTCTTCATGTTTTGAGGCTTTAGGGGAAGGTGAAAGAGGGAGGTTTGTTTGGAGAGAGGATTCATGTGAAGAGGATGAATCATGGTCAGTGGAGGGTGATGGAGGTGTGGGAGGAGGAAGTTGAGATGATTATGGTAAAATTCATAGAAGAAGACGTTGTGGACTTTTGAAAACACCATGGGCAATGAAAAATTCCCATGGGATGACTTTTTGCTCCAATTGGTGTAAGACAATCATTTTGATGAGGGAATGGTGGAAAAGACTTGACATTTGTTGGGAGGGAGGCCTTTTTTGCACAATGGAAGAAACTTTATCAATACTTTTACAAAGGTAGTAGGGAAAATGGAGCAGTTTGGTCTTAGTAAAATGCATGAGTAGTCTTATGTGGTAGGAATATATCCTAGAAAACCTACCCTCTCAGGTGAAGTATTTCATAATGATCTTCAACAAGGAGCATACCTATCAAAAAAATGAGAAAAGGGGAAAATGGTTTTGCAATTAGATTGGAAACTTGGTTTTAAGAAGGGATGATAATGGCTTAGGTCCAGATACACCTGTTTGAACCATTTCTCCCCCATGCAAGGTGTTATCACCCAAAAAAAATTCAAAACATCATTGTGTCAAGTTTGTTTTTGGTCATGGTTAAAAATTGGGTTTAGAAGTCAATTTAGGGTTTGATCAAGGGTAGGTTAGATTTTCATCAGTTCAAAGCCCATCCTTAAGTTCAAATATTTTTTTTTTAATGACCATTCATTATCAAGTATCCATAATTTCCATTTGTGGGTCATTTCCTAAAGTTTCATGTCAAAACTGGTCAATTAGCAAATAAACCTCGTTTTCGTAGCACCACTAGTTCAAAAAAGTTGATTTGCGCTACGAAAGGGCTAATACTTTCGTAGAGAAAACAGGGAAAAATACACTGCCGGTGCTACAAAAGTGTGGTTTCTAAACTGTCTTGTCATTTGAGCTGAAATATGTTAGAATCTGTTGCGAAATGGTAGGTTAGTGGTATGATGAGTCAGTTAATGATGAGATTCAGTGTACTTACTAACGTTGTAGTCATCATGGTCATGATAGGGTATGAATGAGGCATCATTCAGTTATGATATGACATTCTAAATTCAAAATCCTTGCCTAATTGTTCATTCTTGTTTCCCTTGCCTCCATTCAAGTGTCTAAGCTCTGAATTGTCAAGCCAAACCTATGGTTGTTCCATACAAAGGTTTTCTACGTCTTAATTAAGCGAGGCTGATTTAAAATAATCAAGCGAGGTTGTTGTTTCACATATTCAAGCTAGGCTGACAGGTTTTCTATGAAGCATGGCAGAGGAAAAGAAAGTCCATAGAGGGGGACACTGCTTGAGACATGAGCCTAAAGATATGAAGGCCATAATTGAAGACCCAACAGTGATGGAGGCATTCAGAAGAGTAGGTTGTCTTTGGTTTTGTGAAAAGTTGTAGGGTTACCACACACAGGTGTCTAAATAATTTGCCTTGAACTTCAATGGAACAACTACCAAGGTTGGGATGCTAAGTGTGTCAATTACACCAGAGATTATTATTATTGTTACAGAGATACCAAGAGGCCAAGAAACTTGGTTCAAAAGTTTCAAATTTGATATGGACCCATGCAAAGAATTCATGAAACCTCAGTATTCAGATATGGACCTAAATAATGCTATCCATAGAAGCTGCATCAAACACACTTATGAAAATCTGATGTTCAACAGTCAGAGGTATTTTACATGTGAAGGTAGATATCATAAGGTTTACACATATCATTTCAAGCTGCTTATGCATTTCATTGGTAATATTTCACTTGATTTGTCGTTTTATTTGCATAGGAGTCTTGCAAAAATGGCTGATAAAGTACAAGACAAATCTGAAGGTTGTGAAACATCTTTGTTTCATCATGGTCTGATGAATTTATTGATTTTGAATGAGCTTCAGAAGATAGGGAGGGATTGGTGTTCCTTTTTGTTTATAAATGGTTTTGATTTGGAAACCCTAACTCCTGCTAGAAACCCTAAAACTAAAGGAAATCCATCACCACCAGTAGTAGAGTCTAGTCAACCTATGGTTTCAAAACCAAAGGAATTTGAAAAACTGAAGCGAAGGAAGCAAGTTGAGAAAAGGACAGAGCAAACACAAGTGTTTGATACACCAACTCCATCACCTGAAAAACAGAGGTCAAAGATTGTAAAAGAGGAAAAATAGAAACAAGATGTCAACAAGCAAGAAATAAAAAGAGTAACAAGAAGCCAAGCAGTGGCATTAAAAGGAAAAATAGTTGCTACAACTATAGAGGATAGCCCAGTGATAAAGGGAAACTTAGATGACATCCTGCATGCTATTGACATAGAGGAGACACACATTTCTCAAGCTGAGTTCATTGGAGAAGATGAGCATAAACAGAAGAATTCTAAGTGTATAAAGAAGCTTGAATTTGAGGGTGAAAATGCAGCCTTCATCTTTCAAGTAAGAAAACCTATAACTAGGCATGCTAAGAAATTCAAGGAAGGCAGCAAGGAAGTTCAAGAACCTATTGAGATAGCTAAAGCCCCTGAAGAAGTGATTGATCTCTCATCACCTATAGTAAAGCATGCAGCCAACAAAACAAAGAAGGGGAAAGAAGAAATGACAGAGTTTCAAAATCTTGAGGAGAAATTGAGGTTGGAAAACCAAGAAATTGTTGTGATGAGAAAGAGGGATAGAAAGCAGAGTATTGAGAAAAATGGTTTTTTGCCTTTGCTGGAGCATCTTGATTTTTCCCTTGGATTGAAATTTTTTTTAACAAGCTTAAATTTTTCCTCTTACCCACATTTTCTTAACATGAGCCAGTTCTTGAAAATCAAAAGGTCATTTTGACAAATTTTTGAGGAAGAAGTCATACAGTGACATTAGTGCTCTTTTTTGAAGGTTTTCTCCACTTTATCCTTTTCATGAATTTCAACACTTTTAAACAGTAAAATTGTGATTATTTTGGCACTTTCACCTTGGAATCTTTAGTCCTACATCTTTTATGCATTTGATTGCATGGTGGATGAGACTGGAGAGAATAATTTTGACCTTCTTTCAAATGGCATTCTGTCATGTTTTCACTTTGAAGCAGTGAAAACCTCTTGGTGTGAAAACCCTAGCAGTTGGTATCAACAACTCCTTTAGTCTTTATATGTGCCATCATCATGAGATACATTAGGTTTGTTTGATCTTATCAATCTTCTTGTAGGTAGCCATCTTTGACAATCCTGCAGAAGTGTCACTCATGGCTAACTATCTTTTGCAGAATATACTTTTGATAAGGAAACCCTTGTTGGAGGCTTCTCTACTTTTTTTTAGACCAATTACGTGTTTTTTCCTTTGACCAGATTCCAGCTTTCTCATTACCTAAAAACAATGCTTCTTGAACACAAAGGCCAACCCTAGCACCGATAAACTCTAGTGACCTAGTGGAGGGGGTTTTTGACTCTTCTATGGACTGAAGTTTTGACTTGGGGCTTTTTTAGGCCTACAAGCGGCTGAGGCCAATATCATCAAATGGGAGGAGCTACATCAAGGGTGGAAATGAAGAAGTCATCCAAGCATGTGGGGGGTTACCTACAGGGCCACCCCCTCATGACGGTTGAGACATCTCACACACACCCGAGAATCACCAATAGATGTTGCTGCATCACTGGACCATCAAGTTTATAGATCACGATCATGTTAAAAAGAGCTCAAACCAAGATACACTACCCCCTAGACCTGGCTTCTGGAGTAAATGATCTGATGTCGACAGAAGTAGGTCAGCCATAGGTGAGGCCATAAGGGAACCCCAACTAAGGCACAAGAGAAAATAGTAGAGCGACT
Source organism: Pinus albicaulis (assembly GCA_034641835.2). Taxonomy (NCBI): domain Eukaryota; kingdom Viridiplantae; phylum Streptophyta; class Pinopsida; order Pinales; family Pinaceae; genus Pinus; species Pinus albicaulis. Next base: position 292,231,590 of record CM076578.1, read on the forward strand.
AACAGACAGACAGTAATGATGATAATGAAATGGGAGAAGATCCAAAGGGGACCACAAAAGACATGAGTACAAAATGGTATCCCATGATGGAAATTGACACGAACAGGAATGAGTATAGAGTCAAAGTGGTGCCCCCCAATGAAATGTGTTGTAAGTGAGAAAATCTGATTTTGAGGAGAGGTGAGGTAAGGCTTCGTGGACAATAGGTGTTCCGGTGAAGTAGCGAAATGAAAAAACAAACATATGCTAGTTGTCTAAAAGAAAATAAAACATGAATTTCTAATGGGAAATGCTAAGGGTAATATCTCTTAAGATAGAGTGCATTGCGAGGATTAGGAAGGATGTGGCCTTCAAAGTCCTCTAAAAGATATGCCCCCTTACCAAGGTATTTACTGATAATGTAAGGACCTAGCCATAATGAGTCGAACTTCCCATGACCGAGGGTATCGTGGGCCTGGTCATATACTAGAACAAGGTCACCTTCATGAAAGGTACGAGGGTGGACTTTGTGGTCATACTGAGCTTTGGTGTGATTTTTGGCCACTTCAAGAGTTTGCAATGCAAATCGATTGTCTTCAGAGGCGCGCTCGAGCATGATAAGTCGTTGTTCTAGAGGTTGGGTATCAGGGAGAAGTTTGACGGCCAAGTGAAGGGAAGGGATTTCACACTCGATCGGTAAGACTGCCTCCTCGCCAAAGACAAGGTGGAAAGGAGTGAAACCGGTGGTGGTTTTAACAGAAGTATGATAAGCCCACAAATCAAGGAAGAGCATGAGATACCAATTGGTTTTGTGCTTATTCACCATTCGTTGAAGCATGGTCTTAAGAATTTTGTTGACCACTTCAACTTGGCCATTACCTTGGGGGTAATAGGAAGATGAGTATTGGTGCTCAAAACCCAATAGGGAGGATAGCTCATGCCAAATATCATCTTAAAAATGTCGGCCATGGTCAGAGACTAATTTTTTTGGAACTCCGAAGCGAGCAATGACATGGTTAAAGAAAAAGAGGGCTGTGGTAGCTGCCGTATTGTTGAATGTTGGCATAGCTTCGGCCCATTTAGTGAAATAGTCAACTGCCATGATGATATATTTGTGGTTACCAGTGGATGGAGGTCAAAATTCCATAAAGTCAATGGCCCATTTACAAAAAGGACCAACTGTGATGACAGGATGGAGGGGAGCAGGAGGAGCTCGTGCCTTGGGGGTGAAATGTTGGCAATTGGGATAGTGTTTGACTACTTCAATGCAATCACTAAAGAGAGAAGGCCAAAAATACCCAGCACGCATGATTTTTTGGGCAGTGGCGAGGCCGGAGAGGTGGCCACCACAAGTGCCGCTATGACAGGCATTGAGGACTTCCTCGGCTTCAGCGTGTGTGAGGCAACGACGAAGGACAGTATCTACTCCATGGTGATAAAGGTCATCGCTGATTAGAAGGTAGCGAGAGGCTTGGTGTCGGATACGTCATCGAGCATCACAATCAAGATGAAGGGAAAAATTTTGGGTTCACAAGTAAGTAAGGAGGTCACCGTACCAAGGATCGTCGGTGGTGATGTCAAATAAATGTTCATCGGGAAGAGCATCATTAATTGGAGTATCTTGCGTCCTGGTAGGCAAATCAGAAATGTTAAGTCCCTATATTAATAGTGTAGCCCCTCATTATGTTAGTGTAGCCCCCCTTATTATTATTATTGTACCCATGTAACCCCCATATTGTTATTATTGTGCCCTTACATTATTATTGTTAGGTCGGCTAGGATTACATTGTGGCCCACTAGGATTACATTATGGCCCCATGGACTCCTATATATAGAAAGGAGGTTTTGTAAATGGTATCATCCAAGAATTGTTCATTCATGTAATGTATTGGAGGTTTCCCCCTCGAAGTGGCTTATTTATAAGGCGTTGATATCTCTTTTCTTCTATTTTTGGAGCTGGCTTCACAACATTTGGTATCATAGCTTTGGATTTTAGGGTTTCATTATTCAAAAAGGTCATCGGGAATTTTCGCTATAAGTTTTTCACAAGCCTGTGGCTGAATTTTGTGTGCGGGTCAAATCTTGAGGAAGGTTTTATAAAAATTTCAGAGCTTGGTTTGCAATAGTTTCGGAGATATGATCTGTGGAAGTTAGGTATTTTTTCAGGCTCCTAAACAGGTCATTGTGGCATTTGCGCTATAAAAAATTTTCTATGAAGGTTCAGAATCGGAAATTTGAGCAGGTGGAAGCTAAAATCCCGATGAAAGTTGTCAAAAAAAATTCCCGTAGCTTGGTTCGCAATATCTCGGAGATATGATCAGAAGGTAGTGCTATGCCCCTAATTTCATCTCAAAGAGGTGATCAAGGGAAAAGTTCACAACCCTCTCTTCCGGGGTACCTACTGAGGCCGTAAAAGTGAAGGCTGCAAGAACACGACCTCAGCTGGCTATCAATTTCGAGATGAAGGATAAAATAAAGGATGACGTGGAAAGTCGTATAAGTTCGCTTATCAACCACCAATAATTAGGTCATTGTGGGAGATTGGACACAACTTTTTTTTGGAGAATCCAAATCAGGTCAGACCTGTGGCATTAAAAAGATAATTTAGAGGGATACTTTAGTGCTGAATTTCAGATATTGAAGATCTGAAATCGCAGAGATAATCCAATTTCAATATCGAGCTCCTCAAAAGCAAGAAAAAGGTGTGTATTTTTCCGAATTGCATAAGTCTTGTTTGAAGAATCAATTTGAATTGATTCCAAGGGCATATTTTATAATTTTTATCAGTATTGGGTTCTATAATGCCTCCAAAAAATAATTCCATACCCATTAATCCCTCAAAAAGCTATACTATGACGCATGAAGAGGAAGAGTTGCAGTATGAGATATCAAAATTATGGTACCAAGTGCAACAAGTTTCGATCTTACGAAGAGCAATTGAAGATGAAATAGATAGTTTAAAAGCAGAAATGGAAGCTAAGTTGGATGGTTTGAAGGATCAAATAATAGAAAATATGGATGATAAATTAGTGGAAGATCACATCGAGCATCAACAACAAGTTCTCCAACTCTCAAAGGATAACCCAACTTGGGTGCAGAATCTAATGAAACAACAGGAAGATCAACATCACATCGAAAGAAGTTATGAAGCAGTCATAGAAACAAGAAATCGACAAGTACGATCAATTTCAGAGTATCTCAGCAAGTGGAAGAACTTTCCTGTAAAATATTTCACATGGGAGGATGAGAATTTTATACAGAAGCATCAAGAAATAATCAAGCGTTGAGGAAAACACTTGTTTGAAGGAGAGGGGCATGTTAGGTCCCTATATTACTAGTATAGTCCCTTATTGTTGTTAGTGTAACCCCCTTATTGTTATTATTGTACCCTTGTAACCCCCATTTTGTTATTATTGTGCCCTTAAATTATTATTGTTAGGTCGGCTAGGATTACATCGTGGCCCACTAGGATTACATTATGGCCCCATGGACTCCTATATATAGAAAGGAGGTTTTGTAAATTGTATCATCCAAGAATTGTCCATTTATGTAATGTATTGGAGGTTTCCCCCTCGAAGTGGCTCATTTCTAAGGCGTTTATATCTCTTTTCTTCTCTTTTTGGAGCTGGTTACACAACAAGAAATGAGTTTAGTGAGGAATAAACCTTTCTTACTTTTTGGGGTGACAAATTCAAGGTTGAATTCTTGGAGGATAACAACCCAACGAGCTTACTGCCCACTGAGGATGCATCGATTCAATAGGAAATCCATGGGGTTGGAATCAGTCACAACCTTGGTGGAATGCATGAGGATATAATGACGCAGTTTTTGGACCAAGAATACAATAGCTAGTGCTATTTTTTCTTCATGCGAGTAGGACACAGGTGGACCGGCAAGGTTCTTACTGACATAATATATCACATGTTCGATACTGTTATCGTCCTCTTGGATAAGGACACCAGCAACCATATAGGTGGAAGCGGAGATGTATAGGATGAAATCTCGTTCAAAGTCAGGAGGACCGATCAAGGGAGCAGATGTGAGAGAATGTTTGAGGGCATAAAAATATTCTTGAGCATAGGTATTCTAGACAAATGGGGTGTGAGATCAAAGAATTCTAATGAAGCCATGTGCAGTAGTGGCATAGTCAGGAATGAATCGGCGAAGAAAATTAGCTTTACCTTGGAGACTTTGCAGCTGGCGTAAGGTAGACGGCATAGAAATTTCAAGAATAGCTTGAACCTTCAAAGGGTCAAGAGTTATCCCGTCTTTAGACACTATGAATCTGAGGAGACAACCGGTGGGAACACAGAAGACACATTTCAATGGGTTAAGGCGAATGTTATACTTGCGACATCAGAGAAAAATGGTACGCAGATCATGAAGGTGTTGCGCCCAATGTTTATAACGCACAGTAAGGTCATCTAAAAAGGCAAGGATAATATGAGATAAGTCATGGAAATAATAATACATGGCTCGTTGAAAAGTGGCGCCGGCATTTTTAAGGCCAAATGGCATGACTCGGTATGCAAAAGTGCCCCAGAGACTAATGAATGGGGTTTTAAGTTGATCAGCACGACGGATAAAAATTTGGTTGTATCTGGAGAATCCATCCATAAAGGATAGAATCTCGTGCCCCGCACACTCATCAATGATTTGGTCAATAAATGGTGTGGGGAAGTTGTCTTTGGGACAAGCTTTGTTCAGATCACGAAAGTCGGTGCAAACACGAATGGTGCCTTGTTTTTTGAGGACGGGAACCAGGTTAGACACCCAAGTGGTGTATTCAATGGGGTAAATGAAACCAACCTGCCGAAGCTTATCGATTTCAGATTTGATGGCTTCATGTCTAGAGGGATGAATGGGTCTCAAATTTTGACGAACCGGAATGGCATCAGGCCATGTGTCGATGTGGTGTTCGACAATGGCAGGATCGAGTCCAGGCATTTCTAAGTAGGACCAGGAGAAAATATCACGGAATTCTTTAAAAAGTGTGGTGTAGGCTTCAATTTCTTCTGGACTGCATTGGGCACCCATGGTGATATGTTCTTCGATACCTAGTTTGACAGAAATGTTTGTTTTGATGGTAGGAGAGATATTAGCCATATTTCCTTCTTCAAAAGCATCGGGTGCAGGGATGGGGTTTTTGAACCAATCAACTTTATCGGGAATGAAATATTTAGATTTGAGAGCATATTGGTCATGGGATTGGTGTGGGAGGAAGTATGCACGGTGGTGCATATCATCCCACGGAAAATCAGGTTCGGTCATGGCTTCCATGATGTCTTCATCGGACTGAAATATGGGAAGAGTGGAAGGAATAGGAGGATCTGAGGAGGTAGAAATATGAGACACCTGATTTTGAGGGGAAAGGCTCACATGTGTGTCGTCAGGAGGGGTGAAATTGGAGCAAGTAGATGAGTGGGTAGGCGAAACATCGGGGGAAGGTACTAAGGGGTCGGTTTCCGAGAAACGCGGTGATGAGGAAAGGTAGGAAATAGTGGCTGAAGGTTCGGTCATTTCAGTATCAGGATGAGAAATGGTAATCAGGGTAGACACGTGGTCTGGTGTTAGTGAAGAAGGATTATGGGCAAGTGCGGCTTTGAATTGGCAGTATGCAACTAAAGAGGCACGATAATCGTCGAGGCGGGGGAAAAGATGGGTATAATGTCCATGGAAATCGCACAAAGAACAAGGGTGATTGGTGCGCAAGTGTTTAAGTTTCGGAAGGGAATCAGGTATGGTGACATAGACCTCAGGAATATCAGATTCCAAAAACGTTTCATTGACCATGGTTTTGAGATGTGGTAATTCAGGATAGGTATGGGTAGCATGGCCGACAACATTGCACAAGGCACATTGGATGGGATGCTTTGGAGGTTGAGGAGGGGAAGAGGTTGTCGGGGAAACCTTGTCCTTTGATGCCCCCCTACGAGCTTTGCTATTGTTACCCAAAATGGTTGCGATAGGAGGAGGTTCCTGATGAGGGGACTAAGGTACTGGTGCAGCGGGAGAAGCCATGGGTATCAGTTGAACTGGGGTCAAAGCAAGATAAGGTTTTCGTTAACTGGGTAGGGTAGTGGTTGGGGGGTCTAGGTACCAGAAGGGTATACCCAAGGTCAATTTGGGGAGGGATAGGGTGGCCAAGATAGGGATGGAATGAGCTCCAGGAGGGGGAGCAAGGAAAGGAATCTGACCAGGAGGGAAATGGCCAAGAGGAATGGGGCCAAAAGGGTTGTTCTCAGGCGGGATTGGCCCAGGAGGGTAGAAAGGCACGTGAGGAATATTAGGGGAAGGAGATTCTGAAGGAAGAAGGTTGGCTAGCAGGAGTGAAGGGCTAGGAGCTGGTGGGGTTGGGTGAGGGTGCAGTTGCTTACTAGCCAAAGTGGGCTGTGCAAGGTTAGCCCAAGATGATTGCATCATGCAAACGTTCGCCATGCGAGGATCAGATACGGGAGGAGGGTCTAAAAAGGTTCCAAGCAAGGAGGAGTCTTTATAGACGCCAGGGGAAACACTAGTCAAAGGATCAAAAATTTACTTATTGGTGAGAGTAGAAATGGTGGACTCAGGGGAGGTCTGAGGTTTTGGTTCATGGTAAGTCAATTGGTCAATGGTGACAATCTTGCCATTATGAGGTAAAAACATTTTGTGGTGGAATGTGGATGGGACGACGGACATGGCATAGGTGTAACTACGCCCCAAAAGAATGTTGTAGTCAAGAGGGGTGTCGATAACTTCAACATTGACACAAACAGTCTTACCCACAAGGGTGATAGGACAGTTACGAAATAGGCCAATGGGTTGGGAGACATGGCCATCCCACATAAGAAGGGTGATCGTGGAAAGGGCCAGCTCAGGAGATCCAAGTTGTTTCCAAACTGAAGCAGACATCACATAGGTAGATGCCCCCTCATCAATAAGACACCGAGCGACGTTGGCATTTCAGATTTTGACTGGGATTTGGAAAGCAACAGAAGCAGGCAGGGGTGGAGGGTCTGACTGACAGGCATCAAAAACAATCAATTGGTCATCAGCAGGATCTACAGCGCCCATGGCAGATATTAGAGCCTTCTTTTGGGAAGGACACGACTGGAGGAGTTCCAGTGTTGAAATGGTAACGGGAGATTGTGCCAGATCATCTATTATGCTATACGAATGGGTGGTCCGACCAGAGGCAGCATTTTGGCATAAGGGGACCTTAGGAATCTTAGTGTGAACCTCAGCTTGGGGTGGAGGGATGTGCAAGGGACCATTGGGTGTTGATAGAGGCTCTATAGGACCTGAAGATGGGGACTCGGTGACAGATGGAACGGGAGGCATGGAATACTGACGAGACCAAGGTTGAAGGTTAAGGTCAACGGTGAGAGGTTGGTCAGAGGCCATCATGAGAATCTGGTAATCAGAGGAACTAGAAGGGGAAGGTTGAGTGGTTACTGAGGCATGAGGTGGTTGAGTAGCCACGAATCCTTGTTGAGGGAAAGGAGTGGTAAACACAGAAGTAGCCGTATTGGGAGGGATATTAGGGGAGGAGTGTTGTCCCCGCACGGTGGCCTGAGACTCCCACATCTGCCACATTTTTGGTAATAAGGGACAATTGTTAGTGTAATGACCATAAACACTGCAAAATGAATAGGGCTTATTGGTGCGAAGCGACCTATCCGGCTTGGGCTGAGATCCCTGTGGTTGGTTGGCAGTGGTAGAGCCAATACTTGAAGGATTGGGTCCACAATTACCAGAAGTAGATTGATTGTGTTTCCTCTTTATTTGAGAAGGAAGAAGATTAGTTGCCCCCTACTGTGCAAATACTTTCCCTGGAGGGGGTAGTAAGTGCGGTTGCGGGGGTGGGGAAGGCAAAGGAGTGGGAGGTCCTAATGCTAGAGGAGCTAGGACACTAGGCTATGGGTATGGATAAGGGGAAGGGTGGGCAACGTTGAGGTAAGCAGGAGTGTGGGCAAAAGGAGGAGGCATGCTGTATCCTGGATACATGCTACCTGGAAGGGGAAAAGTGCCGGAGGGGCTGGCCCCTCCTGGAGGGAAACCATAGCCCAGAGGAGGTTGAGCAGAGGTATGTGGTAGAGCTCCAACGATACCATCGACAGAGTGAGATGCCCCCAAGGCATTAGGGCCGCCGGGCTTGGGGATGTCAGGAAGGACGGTATAAACATAACCCGATTGAGCATAGATAAGGCCATACTTCAAGGCTATTTGGAGGGCGACTTCTTCAGTTTGGGGAAAATGGGATGAGACATATTTTCCAATGGGAGGTAAGAGAGAGCGAAGGAACCAGTCCATATAAACCCGATCTTAAAATGGGAGAGCGCGACATAAGCTCTGTCTTCATCGCCATTCCTAGACATGAGCGGAAAGGTGGGTCGAAGAGGATTGGTGAAAAGAAGTCAAGAGTTCAGTACCAGTGTTGTATCAGAGAGGGAGCTAGAAATAATATAAAAAGGCTTCGGCAATGGTCGCAAAGGTGGTATGGGAAGAGGTGGCTTCATTGACATACCATTTAGAAGCTTCATCGGTAAGCGTGCATTGGAATAATCGAAGACAGATGGAGTCATCGGTGATGGAATTGGAGGAACACCACATGTGGAAAGATCAGATATGGTTGGAGGGATCTTCACTAGCAAGGCCTTCAAACTTGGGAATGTCGGAGGGGAGCTTGGTTGGCATAGCAGGCCAACTGACATCGTGGAAAATAGGATCATTGATTAGTTGATTGAAGTCGAGGAGACTGAGACCGGCCATATAAGGGAGCAACGGGGAAGTCGAGGTAGGTCCCGTAGTGGTTCCACTAGAAACGGACCCAGCAGTAGAACTAGGGTTGCCACTAGTGCTAGGTCATGAACTAGACATGGTGAAGATAACAGGGGGAGAACCAGGAGTAGGGGGAGAACCCGAACAATCAGAGGAAGAGTCGGAGTGCGAACTCGGGGGAGGACTTACTCAATGACGACGGGAAGGAGGAAGTCGACCAACCGGAAACTGAGGGTGAAGGCCAAGAATTCTCTGGGACAAACGCCTTGGAGGCGCAATGATGATGGGAAGAAGAAAACCGACAGGGGTAGGGAGGGGCAAAATCAAGTGAGGTAAATGTCGAAACAAGGGCAGAGAGGTGCAGTGTCAATTTATTTTAAAGGCTTTTCCAGACGATGTTAACCAGGCTCTTCTTCACTTAGGGTTAGTGTGTGGCGTGCGTTAATTTTAATTGTTTAAACCCAGACATTTTGAGAGTAAAAGAAAAAGTATGTTGCAAAACTGAAAATAAATCTGCAGTAAATAAGACTAAAAGAACAAAAAATTAACAGCTAACAATGCATCAATCTAACCCAAGAAGGTGGATCTCTCAAAACTAGTCTATAAGAGGGAAAAAAAACTAAGCAAAGCACGTGAAAAAGAGGCCAATTGATCTAAGGTCGGGAGGGAAGGGGATCTAAAGGAGAAATCTGCTGAAAAGAGGTGCAGAGAATAGCAAAGAAGCAGAGGCAAGGTTGGTACTAAAAAGGAGGAGATCAGCTAAAAATAGAAGGGACAAGGAGGAAGCCCGAGAAATGAACCCAAAAAAAACTATATGAGGTGATTTGAAAGGGATAAGAGCTGATCTAAAGGGATCTGAAAATGAGGTATCAGATCTGAAAGAAATAAGGCTGAAACTATGGAAATTCAGATTACTGAAACAAAAAAAACTCTCCCACAAAAAGTGGAGGGTATTATAGCCCTAAGGGGCAATATTCCCACTTATTTGAGTGAAACAGATCAGAAACAGGTCTAAACAGGCAAAGAAAGAGGCTGGAAAACCCTGACAGAAGCTTTAGACAAACCTAGAAAAAGTGCTGGAAAATTGCAGAAAAAAGTGCAGGTCACAGGTTCTGACCTGTTTTCAGTCCAGTTCGCAGATTTAGGGTAGAAAAGTGCGACCTCAAGGCGAGGTCACAGTTTTTGCGCTGATAAGTGCAACCTGTAGATCCGGGTCTCTCGGCGGAAGATTTCAGAAAAATTTGGCGTCTCAGCTGCGGCTGATGTCTGTCACCTGCGCAATAGGGCCAGAAACACACGGAAGTTAAAAATTTTAATGTTTGAGGGTTTTAGAGGTGAAAATCACCATAAAAATAGGAAAAACAAAAAATGGAAGAGAAACCCTAGGGTCTGAAACATCTGGATATGCAGGAATATATAAAACGACAGTGGTCGCAAAAGAAAACCCGTGTGGAGTCGCCAATTGTTAGTATGAATCTTTTGTCGTAAAAGATCATTTTAGCTACGCATAAAAAATAGCCCTAACATCGATTATGGCTACCAAATATCTTTAAATCTGCAATTAGGTGATCCAAATAATGTTGCACAAATCCAGATCTAAGCATAAAAGACATTAAGCAAATAAAATAAAATGTGGCTCCATGCATCCAATAGACAAGACAAGAACAATGTATTTGAAAGAATTTTTATATTATATTAAAAAGGGGGCACCTGAGAGGAAAACAAGAAAGGTGTTTTCTGGCTCTCCTCAATGGGATGGGTTCTTGAAAGTCCTTAGCGTTTTAGATCTAAAATTCCTCTCTCTTTTTGTTGTAGAAAACCCAAACAAACATAGAACTCAATGGGAGCTCACAAGGCTAAAATGGAGAATGTGACCTAGTATAGATCCAGAGTGATCTAATGTAATGGAGGTGACTAATGAATGGGGAAAACCCTTCTATTTATAACAAAATATTAGGGTTATCTAGAACTTGGTGCATGAATAAAATATTATTAATCAAATTCTAGAACCACCCTTTAGAAATATTTTATTATATTTGTTGGAGGGAAAAGGTCTTTTGACTTGGGTCAATTCCTTTATTTATAAACAATAAATAAATAAATGATTTATTTATTATTTTAGGGAGATGGTGGGAATATAATTAAATAAATAATGATTTATTTAATTATTTAAAAATGATTTAGTCAAATTTAACTAGAAATATTATTTAAATAATGATTTAAATAACTTATTCCTAGGAAATAATCAAATAAATAATGATTTATTTAATTAATTTCCTTGTTTTGGGTTAAATATGACCAGGAAATATAGATAAATGTTATTTCACATGGTGAAAGCAATTTTACTTAGGGTAAAATTGGTCTTACATGGTGTACTTGGGTTCATCTAATGATAATAGGTTAGATGACCAAAAAAATGGTGTAACACTAACCACAGTAGTAATTGAAGAATTGAAGATTTTTTGCACAGTTTTAAGGGATTATGGCCTAAATCGACTTTCAAAAGCCTAATTCATTCAATTAAACACTGTTTAAAGAACAGAGACAGAATCTGGGCCTAATTAAGCCTAACACACGGAATTAAAACAAATCAAACAGTGATTAAAGAAAGACAAAGCAATTCAACAATCCAAGAAGCCTCCACCTTCACATCAGAGGCTAATTGATTCCTCACTAGCTACCAAAGGCCACTGTTGTTGTGTAACCAGCTCCAAAAAGAGAAGAAAAGAGATATTAACGCCTTAGAAATGAGCCACTTCAAGAGGGCAACCTCCAATACATTACATAAATGAACAATTCTTGGATGATCCAATTTACAAAACCTCCTTTCTATATATAGGAGTCCATGGGGCCATAATTTAATCCTAGTGGGCCACAATGTAATCCTAGCCGACCTAACAATAATAATTTAAGGGCACAATAATAACAAAATGGGGGTTACAAGGGTACAATAATAACAATAAGGGGGTTACACTAACAACAATAAGGGACTATACTAGTAATATAGGGACCTAACATGCCCCTCTCCTTCAAAAAAGTGTCGTCCTCAACGCTTGAGTAGCTCTGGGTGCTTCTGTATAAAATTCTCATCCTCCCATGTAGAATCTTCAGTGGGTAAGTTCTTCCACTTGATGAGATACTCTGAAATTGATCGATTCCATAAATGTCGAGTTCTGGTTTTCATGACCGTTTCAGGTTCCAATATGATTTTTCCTTCCTCATCAAGTTCTGGAAATATTGTTTGAACTGGAATTTTTTCACCTATAACCTTCTTTAAGCATGAAATATGGAAAATTGGATGCACTCGTGAGGAAGCAGGAAGCTTCAATTTGTATGCCATAGTACCAATCTTTTGCAACACCTTGTAAGGACCATAGTACTTTGGCGATAATTTATTATCCTTCTTAGCTTGCTTGAGGGACATTTGTTTGTATGGTTGTAGCCGTAAAAATACCCAATCTCCTGCATCAAAACTTCTCTCGCTGCGATGTTGATCTGCCTGTTGTTTCATTCGATTTTGTGCCAAATTCAGGTTATCCTTTAAGAGTTGGAGAACTTCTTGCTGATGCTCGATGTGATCTTCCACTGCTTGAACTTTCTAATTTTCCCTTAAAGATGATGTGATTGATGGTGGATGATATCCATAAAGTGCCATAAATGGGGTCATTTTTGCTGTAGTATGGAAGGAAGTGTTATACCACCATTCAGCGAGAGGTAACCACTTGACCCATTGTGTTTGTTTATCATATACAAAACAACGAAGATATCCTTCCAAACATTTATTTACTATCTCAGTTTGACCATCAGATTGAGGATGATAAGATGAGCTATGAGCTAATTTAGTACCCAAACAAGAAAATAACTCTGTCCAAAAATTTCCCGTAAAAATGGGATCTCCGTCGCTCACAATAACCCTTGGGCTTCCATGTAGCTTTTGAATTCTGTCCACAAATGTAGTAGCAACTGTACTTGCTTTAAATGGATGAGATAATGCACAAAAGTGTGCATACTTGGTAAGTCTATCAACTACCACCATGATGACACTCTTTCCTTCAGACTTAGGTAAACCCGTGATAAAATCCATTGAAATCTCCTCCCAACGTTGACTTGGAATGGATAAAGGTTGTAGAAGTCCCGGGGTCTTAATTGTTTCCACTTTATTCTGCTGGCAAACCAAACATTCCGCCACAAAATTTTCAATATCAGATTTAAGGCCATCCCAAAAAAAATCTTTCTTCACCCTGTGGTAAGTTTTTAAAAATCCTGAGTGTCCTCCTAAAGGAGAAGTGTTCAATTCCAGAAGAATATTTTGTTTCAGTTGGGAATTCTTACAAAGATATAAGCGATATTTGTACCATAAGGAATCATTTTTCCAACTAAATGTATCAGATGTACTAGGATCTTGCTGCAACTTTTGAATGAGTGTCCATACATCTTTGTCCTTCTCCCATTCATCTCTTGCTTCGGTTATCCAATCTGGTTGGATAATAGAAATGGCACAAAGCAATGCTTCCACCTCTTCATTCTTTCTTGAGAGTGCATCTGCAACAACATTAAGCTTTCCTTTTTTGTAGATTATGTCAAAGTCATAACCCAACATCTTTGTGACCCATTTTTTCTGCTCTTCTGACGATATTCTTTGTTCCAAAAAGTTTTTAAGACTATCATGATCATTTTTTACCTTGAAGTGTCTTCCCATTAGGTAAGTTCGCCATTTATATAGTGCATGTAGTATTGCTAACATTTCCCTCTCATAAATAGGTTTCTGTAAATACTTTCCTTTGATTGGATGACTTTCAAAATCAATGGGTCTTCCTTCCTGCATTAAAACTGCACCAATTCCATTTCCTGAGGCATCACATTCCACAATAAAGGTTTTTGTGAAGTCTGGTGTAGCTAAGACCGGTGCTAGGCACATTGCCTCTTTAAGACGCTCAAAGGCCTTAGTTGCTTCAGGAGTCCATGAAAATGCATCTTTCTTCAATAATGTTGTTAGAGGTGCTGCTATTCTCCCATAATTCTTAACAAACTTGCGATAATACCCCGTTAACCCAAGAAACTTTCTCAACATGATCCTTCCAAGACCTGCTGTAGATTAGTATATCATCAAAAAATACTAGTACAAATTTTCTAAGGAAGGGTTTGAAAATGGAATTCATCAACCCTTGAAATGTAGAAGGTGCATTGGTAAGGCCAAAAGGCATGACCAAAAATTCACAATGACCCTCATGAGTTCGAAATGCTGTTTTTGGAATATCTTCAGTCTTCATTCTAATTTGATGATATCCTGAACGAAGATCCAACTTGGTAAAATAAATTGCTCCATGTAATTCATCAATAATTCATCAATCACAGGAATGGGAAATTTGTCTTTAATGGTGAGCTTATTGAGCTCCCTATAATCTGGACACATTCGCCATGATCCATCCTTCTTGTGTACCAATACTACAGGAGCAGAGAAAGAACTTTGACTAGGCTGAATTATACCCGCCTCTAACATTTCTGCAATCATACGTTCAATTTCACTCTTTTGGAAGTAAGGATATCTATAAGGCCTGATGTTTGGAGGAACACTTCCCGGAATCAAATGAATAGCATGATCATGATCACGAATAGGTGGGAGTCCTTTGGGAGTTTCAAACACCTTGGAATGATTGTCCAAGACTTGTTGGAGATCTGCAGAAATAGATGATTTTGATGTTGGAACTTCTAGTGAGCATAATTGTGCAATTACGCCTCATTGCTCTTTCTTTAGAAGCTTTTTCATGACATTAGAGCTTATTATCCTTTTCGGCTTCCCTGCAATACCCTATAATTCGACTTCCTTTCCTTCTGAAAAAAATTTCAAGAAAAGTTCTTGAAAATTAAAAGCTACCGTCCCCAAAGATTGTAACCATTGTACTCCTAGTACAACATCAGCACCTCCCATAGGAATGGAAAGCATTGGACTAGTCAATACATATTCCCCCATGGTTAGCTTGATATTATGGAATTTTCCAGAGCAATTTATAGATCCTCCATTTGCAACCATCACTTGACATTCTGGTGCTGGGTATAGGAAACAATTCAATTCCTTGGCTACCTTACAATGAATAAAATTATGGGTACTACCTGAATCAATCAACACTATTACCTTTTTCTTCTTGATATGTCCTTCTATCTTCAGAGTTTGAGGAGTGGTAATTCCTGCCAATGCATTACATGATATGGTCAGACTCATTTCTTCCTCTTCTAGGGTTGGTTCCTAGTGTATATCCTCTTCTTGTTCATTTTCTTCTTCCTCTTCACAATCTATGTAAAATAATTTCTTCTCAGCACACTTATGACCTTTAGTGTATTTACTATCACAACTGTAGCAAAGCCCTTTTTCTATTTTTTCTTCCAATTGTTGTGGTGTCAACCTTGTAGGTTGTGGAAATCTAGGCGTAGCAACACTTCCTTCTTTATAGAATTGAGTGGCAGGCTTCCTTGTCGCCATAATTTTACATTCAACTTTTCTTGCCAACCTGAATGCCTTCTCCAATGAATCAGGTTCCAAAACACGAACTTCATGTTGGATGTTATCCTTTGGAGTACCTAAGAAGAGATCAATCCTGTGTTCCTCTGGAATATTAGTTACCCTTATATTCAATTTTTGGAAGTCCTCAATGTGCTGCCCCACTAAACCCTTTTGTTTGAGATTTATCAATTGGCTAAAGAAGGTGTTGCTCTTTGTATCCTCATAATGTACTATCATTTCCTCCGTAAAAATTGACCAAGTGACAATTTTTTTACGGGAGCAAAGCCATCGATACCATACAAATGTATTTTGTTCTAAATGTAAAGTGGCAATGCGTACCTTTTGTGTGTTTTGCACATTATGGAGATCAAAATATTGCTCCATCTGTAGTATCCATGTTACAGGATCCTTTCCATCAAACTTCCTCATATCCATTTTTGGAATATGGTGGTTCTTCTCGCCAACATTAGAGTTTATGAAATCAAGATTAACATTTATTTTTTTCTCATCATGAGGTTCTTCTACTATCTTTTCACCATTAGGAAACATTTCTTGTATCAACTTTTTCAAACCTTTGATGTCTGCTTTGAGATCATTCTTCATGTTTTCCATGTTGTCTTTCATGTCATCCATCTTAGCTTCCATGCCAGCTTCCATGCCATCCATCTTAGCTTCCACGCCATCCATCTTAGCTTCCATGCCTTTCTTCAAACTGTCCATCTTCACTTCCATGCCTTTCTTCAAAACTTCCATTTCATTTTTTGTTGCTCTTTGCGAGAGTGAAAACTGTTGCATTTGCTCTTGTAATTTTGATAGATCATGTTGCAATTCTTCATCTTCATGAGTCATAGTAGAGCCTTCTGAAGGCTTAATGGGTGTTGAATTTTTTTTAGGGGCCATTTTAGAATCCAATATTGATATCTATTCTACAAGATTCCCTTGGAATCAATTCAACTTGATTCTTCAAACAAGACTTATGCAATTCGGAAAAAAAATACACACCTTTTACTTGCTTTGAGGAGCTCGATATTGAAATTGAATTATCTCTATAATTGAAAATCTTCGATATCTAAAATTCAGCCCTATAGTAGCCCTCTACAGCTTCTTTCAAATGCCACAGGTCTAACCTGATTTGGATTCTCCAAGACAAAGTTGTGTCCAATCTCCCACAATGACCTAATTCTGGACTGGTTCAGTAGAGAAAACTTGTACGACTTGCAACGTGTCACTGTTTTATCTTTTGTCTCTGAAATTGATAGCCAAGAAACTACAGTCCGTTTACTTGCGATCACTTTTTACGGCACTCCAATCCGATCCCCAGAGAGAGAGTTATTGAAATTTTCCCACGATCACCTCTTTGAGATGAAATTCAGGAGCCTGAAAAATCACTACCTTCCACAGATCATATTTCCAAAAATATTGCGAACCAAGCTCTGAAATTTTTTGAAAAATTTCCTTAGGATTTAAGCTTCACACCATATCAACTTCAGATTCTGAACCTTCGTAGAAAAAAATTTATAGCGAAAATTCCACGATGACCTGTTTAGGAGCCTGCAAAAAGACCTAGCTTCCACAGATGATATCTCCAAAAATATTGCGAACCAAGCTCTGAAATTTTTAGTAAATCTTCCTCAGGATTTCGGCTTCGTACCCTGAAAATTTCAGCTTCTGAAACTTCGTAGAAAAAAATTTATAGCGAAAATTCCACGATGACCTGTTGGGCTTGACGAGAAACCCTAGGATCAAGCCTGCGATGCCAAAAGTTGTGTAACCGGCTCAAAGAAGAAAAGGAAGAAGTATCAACGCCTTATAAATGAGCCACTTCGAGGGAAGCCTCCTGTACATTACATAAATGAACAATTCTTGGATGATCCAATTTACAAAACCTCCTTTCTATATATAGGAGTCCATGGGGCCATAATGTAATCCTAGTGGGCCACAATGTAATCCTAGTCGACCTATCAATAATAATTTAAGGGCACAATAATAATAAAATGGGGGTTACAAGGGTACAATAATAACAATAAGGGGGTTACACTAACAACAATAAGGGACTATACTAGTAATATAGGTACCTAACAACTGTAGGCTCAAAGCATTCAATAGAGGCCGAGTTATTACCAGAACAAAGCATATCTGCCTTAAGACGACTCAACAATTATTTTAGCGAAAGGAACTTATTGCAAAATATCAGCAGAGTTATTACGAAATGACACAGAGCCTTAAAGTCAAAAAAATCTCCCTAGCGAGCTTAATACTTAATGTAAAGCCAATTAATGCAGAGAAATATTTGTAAAATTCTCCATTGAGCCCCTCAAAGGCTGAGAAGCATTAAAACGTATTAATTGAGCCTGTAGATCTTTTCTCTCTTTCGACCTCCTCATTCTTTCTATAAAATCTTCTTGAGGAGCTCATTGTAAAGGGTTGGTTGATTACTAGTTGTAATACTGAAACTCTCTGAAATAATACATAGTTTGTTGAATTTGAAGAAGAATTTGAAGTCTTGGAAGCCCTGATGATGTTGTTGCATGCTTGCTCTTGAGAAGGCTCTATCATTGGATCCATGAGCTTGCCTATTGGTGAAGTATTCTGAACTATTTAATGTTTTCTCCTGTTTTCATTTTGTTCCATAATTTCTTACTACAGTAGCATGAAATTTTTAGGTTAAGAAATGACTCTCGGAAGCACCTTAGACCTGTTTATCCTTCACTGTTCTATGTTTTATTCTGCTGAGATATTTTAGAGTCTTTAATCTCTCTCTTTAGTCCTCATTCTTGTTTATTTCTCTAATAGTTTGAATATTTGGGTTCGGCATGATTTATGGTTTTCCCTGCATGTCTGCTGCCACTTAAAGGTTGTTATTGAAGTCTCCCTTTGAAGTATCTTTGTTTACAGTGAGTCAAGGAGGTATGTTTTGATCATGCCCTTTGTCCTTGCTTGAATAGTTGTCTTAAAGGTCTTTATAGTTGTGATCATAGATGTATTTAGTCGTTCCCTCTTATATGACCGTAATTATCAGTGAATCTTTTATGTTTTATAAGTCATTTGAAATAAAATATTTGAGGAAATAGGGTGTTCCCCGAATCTTAGATTTCATTTTGAAAGTTGTATTGAGGTCATTATTTGCTTGAAGAATGTTTATAGAGTTTATGGTTAGCCTTGTCTATAAAATATCTCTTTATTGTTCAAGTTATGTTTTCAAGTTCCCTTTGTTGAGAATTCAATTTCTCTTTCCAAATCATTGATGTCCATCTCATTCACAAAACCAAAGGATCCTGCGGCCAAGTTATATTTTCCCTTTGATATCCCATATCCATTGATGAGTGTGTTATGACCTATTTTTGACTCCATTTCCTAATGAAAATGACATTTTCCCTTTCTATCTATCTTTCCTAGACCTTTTATGTTCTGTTGTATCAATTCAACCAAACAAACAAACAAACACTTGCACTTAATAACTAGTCTGAAACCAATACCCAAAGCACACAAGATAAACCTTTTCAAAAAAAAATAATTTGAGAGATCCCTCTCTGAGAGCAGGAGGACTAGATCCTGTAACTCTAAAGATTGGTTTTGATGTTGCCTTGTCTTTTTATTTGCCAAACTATCAAAACACGGGAGACCAACAGGTACGGGGCAGAAAACTATGACTTGTCCCAGGAAATGACCTGAAAAATGTGACCTGTCATAGAAAGGGGGTTTCAGTGTTATTTTTGGTTGAGATATGGGTTTTTTATGGTTGAGGGGCATAGGTACCCCCAAGCATGCTATGGTCATGCCAAAATGTATTTAGAAAGGGGGAATCTAAACACATTTTTATGAAGTGGTGTGCCATTTGTTTTTTTTATGGTTATGCAGTTTTAGAAAGTTAATGGAAGATTACCAATCTCTTTTGGTACTTCATATATGAAGAAAATGGACTTAAGTTTCTGGGTTGACATACATGGTGTCACTATCCGAAAGAGAGGATTTGGAGATAATGAACTGGTGCTCTCCTAGAAAACCTATAGGTTGGTCAACAATAATGTTTAGGGGACTAGTTTGCTGATGTAAGATGAAGGAATGATGAGGGGTATCATCCCTAGAGTGATCTGAAGTGATATGAGACTCTAGAGGTTCTTCTAAATGTGGAAGAATAATTTTACTAGAGTCGACATGGCCAGATACACTAGGAGAGTTGTGGAGAATTGCTTCTCTTGGTCTCTCAAATATGGGTGCCCCCTTACTCGAACATTAGGTGTCAATGTAATGGCCACAAGGTGTATCTGGTTCAAATGCCTAGGTTCAATGTAAGGGGGAATAGATAAATTCAGGGGTGGTGAATGCTTCCATAATGTCATCATCACAATAGAAGATGGGGTGACTGGTGGCAGGGAGACCACATGACGCGGTGAAGCTACCTGACTCATCATCATGAGAAGAAAGGTTCACATGTGCATCGTCACAAGGGACGATGGAAGAACAAATAGATAAGGGATCTACCGATGTTGAGCCCAAGGTGATCACTGAAGAGAGGTCAAGCAAAACAACAGGGGAAGATTCAAAGGGAGCTTCCACGGAGGGTCTCATGGATGATGATAGGTAGAGGATGGTGGCCACAGGCTCCGTCATCTCGACATCAGGAGGGGTAATGTCAATGAGAGTGGGTAAATTCTTGTTTTGGCCTGCAACATACTGCGCAAGTACGGGAGAGGCGGATTGGTTCTGTTCAACCTCGTACTCCTAAACTACCTCTAAAGAGGTGCAGTAATGCATAAGATGGGGACAATGGTGGGAATAATGGCCATGGAGATCACACAAAGCACAGGGTTGGTTGGTGTGAATAGTTTAGGGTTCTTGGCTACAGTTGAGGAAGAAACAGAGGCTTCAGGGAATGTAGACTCAGGGAATGCAACTTTAACCATGGGCTTGATACGGGGCAATTCAGGATAGTTATGGGTGGCATGGTCGATGACATCACACAAAGCACAGGACTTTGTGGGCGAGGGAGGTGCAGGGTTAGTTGGGCTAGCCTTGTCTGTTGAGGCCCTCTTATGAGATTTTCCCTTCTTACCTGAAGTGGTCGCAACAAGAGGTGGTTCCTATTAAGGTGGTTGAGGCACTGTTGCAGCAGGAGAAGTCATGGGGACTGGTTGAACTGTGGTCAAAGCAAGATAAGGTTTGGGTTGACTAGGTGGGGTAGGGGTTGGAGGATCAAGGTACCAGACGAGAATCCCAAGGGTCAGGTTAAGAAGATAGAGAGTGGCCATGACAGGTACCATGTACACTCCTAGGGGGGGGAGCTACAAACGGTATCTGACCAGAGGGGTAATGGCCAAGCGGGACGGCTCCTAAATGGTTAAGGCCTGGAGGAACCATTCCAGGAGGGTAGAGAGGCTCATGGACACCAGCTGTAGGTAAAGGGCCAGGTGGAGGAGGTCCAGAAGGCTGAATCGAAGGGATAGGAGTAGGCTGCGGAGGGCGAGGAGGCTGCTGACTAGCTGAAGCGGGTCGCTTGAGGGCAGCCCGAGACGATTACATCATGAAAAAATTCGATGAGCGAGGATCAGAGATAGGAGGAGGAAGACTAGGGAATGTACCAAGCAATGAGGAATATTTGTAGACTCCGAGTGAGACACTGGTCAAAGGATCGACGGTTTGCTTATTGGCCACCAAAGAGATGATGGACTTAGGGGAGGTTTGAGACTTCAGTTTGTAATATGTCAATTGCTCAATGGTGACTACCTTTCCGTTGTGAGGGAAGGACATATTGTGGTGAACCATAGATGGAATAGCAGACATCGCATAGGTGTAGCTATGACCCAATAGAATGTTGTAATCTAAGGGGGCATCTATAAATTTTACATCAACGCAAACAGTCTTGCCTACAAGAGTAATAGGATAGTTGCGGAATAGGCCAATGGGCTAGGAGGCATGGAAATCCCATGCTCGAAGAGTGATCATGGAAGAATCCAACTCAGGTGATCCGAGTTGCTTCCAGACCAAAGCGAACATCACACAGGTGGATGCCCCCTCATCAATTTTGCACCACAAAACATTGGCATTCCAAATCTTGACTAGGATTTGGAAGGCAATGGAAGTAGGGAGAGGAGGATTTTCCGACCGGTCAACATCAAAGACAATCAATCTATCATCGGAAGGATCTACAGTGCCCATGGAAAATAGTAGAGCTTTTTGTTGTGAAGGGCACAACTAGAGGAGTTCGAGTGTTGAAATGCCAGCAAGAGATTGCGCCAAATCATCTACTATACTATACGAATGGGAAGCTTTTCCAGAAGTAGCATTTCGGTCTAGTGGTCCCTTAGGGATCTTGGTATGAACCTCTGCCTTAGGCTGAGGGATATGCAAGGGACCATTATGTGTTGAAAGAGGCTCTATAGAGACCGATGGAGGCGGCTCGTGGACAGACATAGCGGGAGGCTTGTTGTACTGACGAGACCAATTCTAGAGATTGATTTATACGGTTAAAATTTGATCAAAGTTCATCATGTGAATCTGGTAATCAGAGGTACTAGATGGAAGAGGTTGAGTGGCCACCTAACCTTCAGGTGGTTGGGTAGCCACAAA
The DNA here is from genome assembly GCA_034641835.2 of Pinus albicaulis. NCBI lineage: Eukaryota > Viridiplantae > Streptophyta > Pinopsida > Pinales > Pinaceae > Pinus > Pinus albicaulis. The sequence goes on from CM076578.1 coordinate 292,253,395, forward strand.
TCCTTGCTGAGGGAAAGGATTAGTAAACACAGTCGAATGACTAGGTGCAACACTAGGAGGGATGGAAGGGGAGGATTTTTGTCCTCACAATGTTACTTGAGACTCCCACATCTGCTTCATCTATGGTAAAATAGGACAATCATGCATGTAATGGCCATAAACACCAAAAAAATAACAAGGCTTGTTTGTGCGAACAGGCCTGTCATGCTTGGGCTGAGTGCCCTGTTGCTGGTTAGTAGTGTTAGGGGCATTATTTTTAAGATTAGGTCCAGAATAACCGGGAGCAGATTGATTTTGAGTGCCTTTCCTCTTATTTTTGGAAGGAGTGTGATTATTCATGCCCTATTGTGCATACACCTGCCCTTGAGGGGGCAGTGGTTGTTGTTGCGGGGGTTGAGAAGGCAAGGGAGGAGGAGGTTCTAATGCTAGAGGAGCTGGAGCACCAGGCTATGGATATGGATAATAATTAGGTTGGGTAACAGTGTGGTAAATAGGAGGATGGGAAAAATGAGGAGGCATGCCATATCCTGGATACATGCTACTGAGAGGGGGAAAAGTGCAGGAGGTGTTGGCCCCCCTTGAGGAAAACCATAACCCATGGGAGGTTGAGCATATGGATGACAGAGAGCTCCAATGATATCATCAGTGACATGAGATGCCCCCAGTGCGTTGGCACCACTGGGTCTAGGAAGATCAGGTAGAATGGTATAAACATAACCCGATTGAGCGTAGATCAGGTCATATTTTAATGCTATTTGGAGAGCGGCTTCTTCAGTTTGAGGGAAATGCAATGCGACATCTTTGCTGATAGGGGGCAAGAGAGATCTAAGGAACTAGTCCATGTAGACATGGTCTTCAAAGGTAGGGGCTCGACATAGACTCTTTCTTCTTCGTCATTCCTTGACATGATCAGATAGGCAGGTCACAAACGATTGATGGAAAGAATTCAAAAGTTTGGTACCAATGTAATAACGAAGGGGAAGCTGGAAATAAGATAGAAAAGCCCGAGAAAGGGTTGTAAAGGTGGTATGAAAGGATGAGGCCTAATCAACATACCACTTAGAAGCTTCGCCTGTAAGCATACGTTGGAACAACTGAAGACGGACATAGTCATGGGTAATGGAGTTAGATGAACACCACATGTGGAAAGATCGAACATGATTTGTAGGATCTTCTCCAGCAAGGCCTTCAAACTTGGGGATGTTAGAAGGGAGCTTGGTCGGCATAGTAGGCCAACTAGTGTCATGGTGTATAGGGTCATTTATCAACTGGGAAAAATTGGGAAGACTGAGGCCTACCATATAGGGGAGCAAGGGAGCAGCTGGGATAGTTCCTGTTGCGGTCCCACTAGTAGTATTCCTAGCATTAGGGCCGGGGCTACCACCAAAATTAGGTCCTGAACTAGACATGGTGAAGGTGACAGGAGGAGAACCAGGGGTGGAAGGAGAACCCAATGAACTAGAAGAAGAGTCAGAGTGCGTACTCGGAGGAGGACTAACTCGAATCCTATGTGGAGGAGTAAGTCTTCCTATCGGAAACTAAGGATGAAGGCCAAGAAGTCTCTGGGATAAATGCCTTGGTGGTGCAATGATGACGACACAAACATGGCACAAAGGAAAAGGAGACTGACAAGGGCAAGGAAGTGCAGGATCAACTAATTACAATGTTGAAACAAGGGCGAAGAGGTGTAAGATCAATTGATTTCAATGTTTTAGAGTATTTTCTTGGTGATGTTAACCAAGCCCTTTTTCGCTTAGGGTGTGTGTGCAAAGTGTGTAAATTTTAATTTTTAAACCCAAACGTTTGTAAAACAAAAAAGTGTGATGTGTAACTATGAATAGACCTGCAGATAAAAGTATATGAAACTAAAATAAAATTAAATAAACAGCTAATAATGCAATAATATAAACCCAAGAAGGTGGGTCTCTCAACAAGTAATCTGTAGGTGGGAAAAAAACTAGTCAAAACACACCAAAATCACCAATAGATCTAAGGTTAGGAGGGACAGAGATCTAAAGGTCAAAATCTACTAGAAAGTGGTGCAGAAAACAACAACAAATCAAAGGAAAGATTGTTGTAAATGAGGTGGCTAAAGGTTATCTCCTGGAGGGAAAAGGAGTGAACCCTAGAGGAAAACCCAAACAAAACTAAATGAGGTGATTTGGATGGATAAATAGCCAATCTGAAGTGGATCTGAAGGGGAGGTATAAGATCTGAAAAATGGCTGAACACTCTGAAAACTCTTCCACAAAGTGGGGAGGGTACTGAAGCCCTAGGGGGCTAAGTTCCCACTTAGTTGAGTAAAACAGAACAAGTACAGGTCCAAAACAGGTGGAGATAGAGGTCAGACAACCCTGAACAAAGGCCCAGATAAGCCCAAAAAACTTTCAGAAAAACTCCCGCAAAAAATCCAGGTTGTATTTTCTGACCTATTTTCAGTAGAGGTCGTGTTTTTTGAGCTGAAATGTGCGCCTTGAAGCTCAAGGTCGCAATTTTAGAGCCAAAAAGTGTGACCTACACTTCCAGCACTCTTGGCAGCAGATTTCAGTAAGAATTTTCATCTCAACTGCGGTTGATGTCTGTCACCTGCGCAATAGGTCTGAAAACACATAGAATTTATAATTTTTACTGTTTTAGGGTTTTATAGGTTAAAAAAAACATCAAGAAAATAAAAACAAGAGGCTAAAGAGAAATCCTAGGGTTTGAAGCAGTTGGATATGCAAGGATCAAAAAAATGACAGCAGTCGTAATCGTAAACCCGTGTGGAGTCACCAGTTGTTGGTATGAACCTTAATTGCAAGTGTACGAAAAAATACCACTTTAGCTATGCATAAAAAACAACCCTAACAGCAAAGATGGCTTCCAATATATTCAGATCTGAAATTAGTCGATCAATATAAATACTGCAAAAATCTAGATCTATGCATCAAAAGACATTAAGCAGTAAATAAAACAAGATTTACTCCATGCATCCAATAGACAAGAAAATAATATGTTAAATGAGTGTTATATTAAGGGCACCTGGGAGGAAAACATAGAAGGATGTTACTAGTTCTCCTCAATGGGATGGGTTCTTGTATGTCCTCAGCACTTCAGTTCTAAAATTCCTCTCTCTTTATGGTGTAGAAAACCTAGACAAGAAAGGAACTGAAAGGGAGCTCACAAGCAAAAGGATGGAAAAATATGAGAATGATGGTGGATCAAATTCAAACCAAAAGTATAGATCTAGAGTGATCTTAGGCAACAAAAGGTGATGAATGAATGGAAAAACCCTTCTATTTATAACAAAATATTGAGTTAGTCTAGATAATGGTGCATAATTAAAATATTATTAACCAAATCAAGATCCAACTTTTATGGAATATTTTATTATTTTTGTTGGAGGGAAAAGGAATTTCACTTGAGTCAAATCCCTTTATTTGTAAATAATAAATAAATAAATGATTTATTTATCATTTCAAGGATGTGTTTGAGTAATAATTAAATAAATAATGATTCATTTAACTATTTATGAGTGATTTAGTCAAATTTAACAAAGAATATTATTTAAATAAGGTTTAAATAATTATTCCTAGAAAATAATAAGATAAATAATAATTTATCTAATTAATTTTTCCTGTTTTGGGTTAAATATGACCAGGAATATTAATTAAACTTCTTTTTAACTAATTATTCCCTGAGGAAAATCAGACAAATGTGGATTTATTTAATATTTCCTCATGGGGTTCCTGTTTAGACCATAAACAACTTAATAAAGGTGTTTTACTAAGTTATTTTTCATAGTGAAAGAAATTTACTTAGGGTAAAATTGGTCTTACATGGTGTACTTAGGTCCATCTAATAGTAACAGGTTAGATGACCAAAAAATGGTGTAACACAGGGGTAATAGGTGTAATCCTTCATTAGTTGGTTCCTCCTGTATTTCTCATTCTCCTTCCTTTTCTTCAAAGGATAGATGTCTAAGTTTTTCTAAATCATCATCATCTATCTCCCGATCTATTCTTTTGCATGCTACTGATTCTTTGGCTCTTTTATTTGACATGGATATTTACTCACTTTCCTCAAGATCTAGAAAAAACAATATTATTTTAATTGCTTGTAAGGTCTCCATAACTTGTTCTTTATATCCTTTGAAAGAAAAACTCTAAGTAAATCTTTCCGCAACTATTTACCATGTGTTTTTTACTCTCTTCTTTTCCTCTGTCAGGTATCAAGCTTGCGGAATGGTGCCCAGTGAATGTATGAAATTGTGTACCCATAATATTTTGGATATTCCTCTTTTCTCCACTTACATTCATAGATTTTCATATGTACTAAGGGATCTGAGTCTCCTTGGTACATTTTATCCAGTTGCGATCCCAACGCTACCTGAAATATTGTTCTTAATGCTTTGGCTACATCTTCCCACAAACAAAGAGAGTTGCAATGGTTTTCCCACCATCTTGTTGAAGTGGATTGTAATGATACATCCATGAGAGGAATTTTATGCTCTATTGGCACCTTGTCTTCAACTTTATTAATGAATGTACTCATAGTTTCCATATTTGTAAGAGTTGGGTATTCTCTTACCTCTGTGCCAATCAAGTTGACTCCCTGAACATAGGTGCATCTTCTGGTGTTGATTTCGTATCCTCCCTGCTGCCAGTTGTCCCAAGCCACTTCTGATCCCATGTCAGAATTTTGAACACTCCTCCAACTTATTGTTCCTCCTACTATATGGTTAATGTAATCTTATCTTTTTCCTATTGTAATTGGGTAGATTTGATCTAGAAGTTCTGTGTCTTCTTTGTTTTCGACAATTTCTGTGTATCGGGGTCCCTGATATGGATCCAATGGCTAGACCACCCTGACCTCACCATCTTCGAATATCATCAGCTCCTTCTTCAAATCGATAACTACATAATTTTCAAAGACCCAATCTATATCCAGCAAGGTAGGATAGGGTTCCTTGTCACCCATGATATATATTACTTCAAAGTCTGTATAAGTTTTTACTCCCACAACATCAGCCTCAACCTCTTCAACCCTCCCTATTGGTACAATGCAGTATTGATTTTCCATTCTTAGCTGTATTGGTGAATATGACAGCTTTGGCTTTCCCAGTGCTTCCCATGTCTTTCTAGGCAGAATCTTGACATCTGATCTAAGATCTAACATTATGTCCCTTATTTTGAATCCTGCAACTTGAGAATTTATATGGAACTATTTTCTAGTTCTTATCTTATTTCTTTTTACTCTTCTTATATATTTTTCAATTGTGTTTCTTGAGTCCTAATTTCCTACTCCTCCTTGAACAACCATCTCTATATTTTGCTTTAACTGTTCCAAAATCTGTCCATTCTTCACAATTTTCAGGAACAGTAGGAACCATTCTTCTATAGGTGTACCTGTAGTGACCATATTCTCCCCTTCATTGGATGGTTGTAGTAGCTCCATACTCTTATGACTCCCTAGCTTTGAGAATGTCTCTAGTGCTTCTTTAAAGTACTGCATCCATCGGTCTGGGTTGAAAAAATTCGTTGGGGATGCAGGTTTAACTAAATTTATCAGGTCCATTTCTCATGCATCCTCCCCTGTTTTCTTCCCTCCTCGGGTTATTATAGCTACACTTTGTAGAGGTTGAGGCTCTATTTTCCTTGGCTCCGCATTAACCAAGTTATCTCCTCATTGCCTGGTTCTTTCTTCCCACCTCTTGATCAACTCTAGGAAGTCTTCAATAGCATGTGCATTAACTCTGCATTGGTAGCACCCTGTTCGCCTTGGTAGCAGACATTCCCTCGCTACATGACCTTCTTGATCACAATTATAACACCTTACAAGTCCTCTTCCTCCAATTCTACTACCTCTCATTCCTCCCCATAGTAATGGAGGTTTAAGTATCCATCTCAAGGCTTTGGAACCACATTAGGACCTCATCCACCATTAAAGCTTTAATCCACAATGGGACTTGATTCAACAACTTTCTCTGCAACCCATATTTAAATATATCTTTTTCTTTTGTAAAATATTGATCACACTCAACTGTAAACTCCACAATGTACCCCTCCAAGGTAGTTTGTACGAAAAATCTACTACTCGGGTTAGATCTTTATCTAACCAATGTAGTGTCTCTAAATCTATATGCATCCAACTGTGACGAACTCAACGCAATCCTCCAGGAAGTGACTTGATCTGGAGTATTTTCAATCAGTTATATATTTCTTCACGAAATTTTCCGCAGAAAATTTCATACAAATCGTTCGTCGAGTCCGAAAATAGAACTTTATCCCTCACAGTCTTTTCCCTCTGCTGTCAAAGCTCTACTTGTTGCGATATATATTGATCTACATGATTGTCCCACCAGCTACTTAATTCTCTCTCATAGATCCTCGATACCATGATCTAGCTTCTAGATAAGTTTTCAGGTCCTGGAAACGAAACCATTTGTTGGTGAAAAAGGAGGTCTTTGTGCAAGACCCAGGTTCAGGCTTAGAGCCAACAAGGTTTTGTTATAGTCTAGGACAATGTCGGCATTTTCACCCTACTCAAGAGAGCAAGGAGTCTCACCCGAGGTGTGTTGTGGCATTACTGGGACTAGGAACTAGACCATTAACATAGAAAAGAGATTACTAACAACAAGTCATTCATCATTTCATACAGAGCACATTAATAATATATCAACTAAGAGATAAGTTATCATTCATCCACACATGTTCTGAGCATAAAATTAAAATTTTAAAATAGCCACACATACAATAATAAACAACTATCAACTATTCCATGGCACACAACACAACATCAGTCTAGTTCTATTAACTCAGCTCAAAACATTACAAACATACTCTGTAGAGTTCAATACATCTCAATCCAGTACATATAGCTCCACAAAGCTCTTCCTAGACTCTGACCCTCTATCCCCTTCTCTCTACCCTCATATTCATTCCTTCCTTGCTTATCTTCTGCTACCAACTGACATTGTCAATCTTCGCCTCTTTTCCACTCAATTGTTTCCTTGTGCTCTACTGTCTTCCATCTCTTTTCAACCATCGACTATGTTTCTGGGAGTTCTGCTGCATGTTCATTGTCTCTCGTTCTTGCCATCTGTGTCATCACCTGCCTGTGATTTTCTACCTGACGTCAATTTTTCCTCAACCACAACAATTCCTTGCCTATCTTTATTGTGCTCTGCCACCTGTTCATTTCGCTCATTTCCTTCCGCAACTCAAAATTGTCTTGTCCAAAACAAAGGCCCCAAAAAAAAGGGTTCCTAATCCTTCCAATACTTTGGCCACTTCCATTTCATTTACTTGGGGAGAACCCTCTTGATGAGCTTCCTATATGTCAGGAAGTCTTTGGGATGCACTTTATTCCATTGGTCGTATAATAGAATCTGTGAGACTCATTGTTTTGTCTAGTCTAGAGGACCTTCTTATTTTAGTAGGTAAAAAGACCATAAGGGAATCTACTACCTTTTTCTGCCTTGGTTAATTGTTGTGAAGTTGAGCTTTGGGCTTTTTCTTGTGTATTTTCTTCTCCTACCATGTTGACCTCCTCATTCTCCTTTGGATGCTCAGATTCTACAGTAGGTATTCAAATTCCCAGGTGAACCTTATAGTTTCCCACAAATTCTTCCCAACTTAGGTGCACTCGGCTCATGTCTCTGACGACTAATAATTTTATGAGACTATGGTGGCTTACCACTGCAGCTTGGTCTTTGGACTTCTTAAATCTTACAACAGTCTCATGCATAAGTGAATTCAAAAATTAAGGAAAGTTTACAATTACCTCTTCTTTAGTGTCATCATCAACTTCAAGTGTCGATATCTATCCACATCATATCGGTTGTTGCAGGTGATATATTTTTTCACAACCCCTTCTAGTTCCTTCCAGGGTTCTATAAATCAAGTAGGGTTATACCCCTTACCTTTCCTAATCAATTCTTCTATGGGGTCTATGAACATAAATGTTTCACTCTGCAACGGGGTATGTTTTTCAACCCACTTTTCGCCTTCCATAGGAAGGCCTGTGACTTTTGACAAGATTGCTTCATTGACCTTCACTTTCCTACCATTAACTGTGGTTATCCCATTGCTCAAATTCTATATGAATTCCAGAGCGATCACATTGTCAAATCCTTGAAATCAGGAAAATATTTTGTCAAACCCACTCGATCAAAATAAATGTGTTCCTATTAGGAAATTCTCAATTAGGCAGGTTAGCTACGAATTGAACGACCACCCATATCAGTTTTTTCTCAAAAAGTGATCTAGAGTTGTGGTCAACATATTTTAGCATGTAACAAGTGCAAGGAGTAATCGTGTTCAGTAATTACAAGTAACATAAGGGTTCAATTAATATAAGAGTTAACACATGCAAAAAAGAGTTATTGTGATAAATTAAATGCCTTATCATATGTGTGGTTATTCAACCCCCCAATAAAATTAAAGGCCGACCAGGACCTCCAATGATGTGGTGGATGGTGAACATAATCAACCAAATAGAGACAAATTAATTGCCTTAATGAACGACTGTCAAACCATGAAAATATCAACAGAGACATGTGACATGATTATAGGGTGCATTGAATGCTGAGATATCCTAATGAGACTAAATTTGTGCATAAATCTAAGCATGGGAATATAATTAAAGCTCCAATCATTGCTAAGACAGATTCTCACCAAAATACTACCATTAGAGAGAAATAAGTTAAAAATAGACATGTCAACTTTTTAGAATTTCATTCCTGATATATGAAATTTAGAATAAATTATTTTTCGCACATACTCAACATTACCACCTTTCTGATGTAATAAATTTCCATAATGGTACGATGATACTCCTTTATTATTGGAAAGGGAAGACAAGATAACAAAGTCTTTATAAGATGATTTCAAATATACTCCAATACCACAGGCATGGCATATACTGCCAGTAAGCATCCTTAGCCTTGAAAGGGTTAACAAAGTTACCGATCAAAGATGGACTATTACCTCAAAATGAGAACTCTAGCCCAAAAAAACTTAAAAAACATGAAAAAACACCCCCAAAATGAAAAGTGTGTATTCCAAAACACACACTTTTTTAGGGTCAAATTTCAACAATTTTTAAAATTATGTTAAAAACCAATTTTTTTCTTGAAAAAAGGATTGAAAAACACCCTTGAAACAAAAAGTGTTGATGCTAGAATAACCCAAAACAAAATCGAGTCAAAATTTTGACACTTTTTAACAATGGAATTAAATATAAAATATTAGGACTTTGAAAAATCGTAAAATTCCAACAATTTTGATACATGATGTTAAAAATAAAAATATCATGTCATCCATCTTGTTAAAGATAAAATATCTTGACTCTAAAAGACCCTAAAATTGTAATTGTTTTCAGCCATAGCACAGAAAAACCTTAAAATTTTGACAATTTTTCAAGCATAGTTTTAAAAGTATTAAGTTTTTAGCATATTTGAACCATGAGATTATGGACAAATTATATGACTAAAACATTTTTAAAAAATGAACAAGTAGATGAAATATTTATTATTCGAAGAGTAATTTTTATTTTAAACACTAAAAATATATCTGTTTTCAAATCTTAGCCTAAGACAACATGTTTAATTGTAACCAAAACCAAAAAATCAACCATCAAAACAAAGTGTCCCTTTTCAATGAGGCATAAAATTTTCAAAAATTTTAAGAGTATCTTATACCAAATGCTAACAATAAATAATATCATGGAAATATCACTGCATAATTTAAAAATTCAACATTAATTCCTAATATTTTTTATTTTTAATCAAAACATCAACTTTGGTATATTAAATATAACATAAATTATTTTTGTAATTCATTGTTTCACTATGGATATCCTAAAGAGATGAATTATTCATAATTAAAACATATAATCCAACAAACATAGAAATGACTCATAAATTCATGTAAGATCATATGGAATTCAAAATATGTATTTCAAGTTACCATGCAAACATCAATTATATAAAAATGTCTTAGACATTTATTCAAAATCAGTCATAGGTTCTAGCAAACCATTGGAACCTACATCTTCAAATGAATGAGAGAATGCAGATGAAGATGATCCATATTTTTCTCTTTCATAAACTAGTGCTCCATCTGAGTCAACATCCATGCCCACCATTTTAGGTTTTCAAAAGTCTTCTAGATCTACGACTAGATTCAGCGGACTCCCATCTCAACAATATTTCTAGTAGAAATTTCTTCAAAATATCTATGCTATTAAAGCGAAGAGTTCCTCTCTTTGTCAAATTGAATTCATACACATGTATGTCAACATCCTCCAATTTTAAGAGGTCTGTGCAGCGACTATTTATATGTGTGCCCTTTCTTTTTCTCTTTTTACCAATTTTTTTATCAACTACCATCTCTCGCTTGTACACACCATTGAATGGGTGGGTATTTGTGGTATACCAATGTACTTCAACCACTGTAATATCTTCATTTTATTTAATTATATTTATAACCTTGGAAACCCAGAATCGATAGCCAAGTGGATCTCCATCTGCTAACACTACTATCATGCAACCCTCCTTAACATCCTACACAAAACCCTTGTAAATGTCTTCCATGGCTTGATGTTGCGCACGTGATCTTCTAGAACCAATATAGATTTCTCTTTCCTATTCCTGTGGAGAATTAATAATACCTTGAGACTATTTTTTTTAACAATGTGTCTTTCCTCATGTTTTTTTGGCATATTTTGTGGAAATATAAATGGAATCTTCAAAAGTGTATCATCGTTTATTGATCTTGAAATCATATCACTTTGATTATTGAAAAAAGACTCCCGCCAAACTTAATCAACATCATTAAAGTACTCATATGTATATCAAATACATCTTTTAATTTCTTCCATACATTAAGAATTATTTATATCTCTCTTATTTCTTCGTGCATTATGGAGTTTAGCAACTAATTGTAATAACAATATCTTTGATGAAAATATTGGACGCTCTGGAATGAGCTTCAAAAATGCTAAACCTGATGACAGCCCTCATTCTGCAGCAGTTGAATACTTCTTACCCCATATAAGTGTTATCCCATCAATTTTTTTTAAACGAAATTAATGTTGGAAGGTAATGCCATTAAGTTGTTCAATTCATTTCTCCTCACCATGTGATCCCAAAATAAACCTTCGCATGTCAATAGTTTCTTCCAACACATGAAAAACAGACCCTGGAATGTATGATTTCTTAATACATTCAATTAATGATGGCAGGCTCCCAACATCTTTCCTCCTCAATGTTATTGAAAAACGACTGAATATTTGATCAATATGGTCATGAGTATGCCCAACAATAAGGAAACCAACCTTTATCTTTTTAAAAATTCTCAATTCAACGAGCATGTTTAGCTACCCAAAAAGAACTTGATTTTTGTTTTCACGGCTTGTGTTGTCTAATTGTACATACATAACTTCAAGAAGAATACCATACCAATGATTAAACACACCATGGATTATATTTATGTTCATATTTGCACCATTATGAATATTTGGAGCTATGAAGTAAACCCTTGGCAACGTCTTCCCATTAAATAACATACAACCAACTAAGTGAAACTGAATAAAATTTTCCTCTTGTAATTTTTTTGGTGTGCAGACAAAATGTTGTAGAAGTGTTTACTTTTGGTCCATACCATCAATTATCAAACCCAAATATTTATTTGTATTATAATAACAATTATTTCAATGTTTATACAATATTTTTCTTTCACTTTTTTGTTTATTGTGATGCTCTTGAAGTGCTTTGATAACAGAATATGCACATAAAATAAATGAAACTTATTAATAAATATATTTTCATAGTTGATAACTATCCAATTTTTAAAAATAATGTTATGAACGCATACCTCTTCTACCCCTTGACACTTATCCCTTTTTTATTTAAGAGAATCGCATCTACTGCAAAATCCCATCCTTGTCTCCTTAATAATATGAACATTGTTAAATTTGTTCTTCCATACCCTTGTAAAATATGAATATGTATTAAAATTACCAACTCCTTCAGCGCCTTATACATATTCTTTTTATAATTTGTAGGTTTCTTGTCTCAAGAAATTATCTGGAATATGTATTATGTCTTTATTTAGCATACACTCACCATGATTTGAAAATAAGTATTTCATCCATGACATAGCAGTATTTGATAATCACCCAACCTCCCATTTATAACGTACTTCTGAATAATATGTGGGATCATTTTACAGTATTTCTTAGATTCTTTATGTTCGGACTCCATAGTTTGCAAGATTGGCAAGTACAACTGCTGCAGAGCCTACATCAAAACCGCTTTGGAATCCGAGGACCTAGCCATCCTAGATTCAGAGAGGGATCTCTCTATATATGAGTTCAAAGATATGATCTTTAAGGCTTTTAGATATGATATTAGGCTAGTTATGAAGAACAGAGTTTTGTTTGTTTTGGTTGAGCAAGGATATTTAGGAAGATGAAGGAAGTCTGTATGAAGGGTGAAGGTGTGAGTAGGTGAAGGAATGGTTCAGTTGATAAGATAGGCTAGGAGCAGCATCAATCCATTGGGCTATGGATTCATAATATGTTTTAATCTAATAGCAAGGTTCAAGAGTGGTCCATGGGGCAAGTCATCTATTTCAAAGGATCTCTTTAAGTTGATATTATGGAATGAAACAATAAGAAATGAAGTGAAAGGAATAAAACACATGAAGAAACAAAGAGCAGCCTAAGATCAAGTAAGTACTTTGAAACTAGCATGCTTTTGATGTACTTTCAAGGGAAAACATTTAAAAACATAGAATAGCTTAAGATCAAGTAAAGACTTTTAACTTATCTTGCTTTCATCATATTCAAAGGGAAAACATTCATGATAAACACAAAAAGTAGTCTAAGATCAGGTAAGTACTTTGAAACTAGCCTGCTTTCAACATACTCTTAAGGGAAATTTTCAAAACAACTGTTGGAGATAAACCAAAGGACAGGGCTAACCATAAACTTCTCTAGCTCAGCTTTAATTTGCAAAATTCTCAAGAACATTCAAAGATAAAATCTCAAGTTGTACTTAGGAAATATGGGCTCACCAACACTTCACTGGTTATACTCTATTGAATTATATTTAAATAAACAATCAGCAGAAAACATAAAGGATAAATATTTTCAGTGAGAATTAGTGTACTTCAAAAGTAAATCCTAATCTATATTTGTTGTTCTTTATCAGAGAAAAGTGGACAGAATGAAAACAAAAAGAAATTAACAATTTATAGTGAGAAACACATCACCTTTGACATAGACTAGGATCCCATAAATCAACTATTTGTATTTGATGTTCAAACCAGTTACAATCTTCAAGTCCAATGGGCCTCTACAACTTCAAACTTCTCATCTTAGCTTATGTGTCTTCAATTACAAACAGAGCTACAGCAGCTTCAAAAGCTATTTACATGCAACAGATATCCAGAGACCAACCTCTATAATGTCTTCTGCAGAAGCATTTATAGAAGAAAGAGGAGGTGGAGTGTAAGAAGGGATCATTGGTTCAATTAATATAGAGTAATGGTTTATTGACCTTTGGGAGACCTAAGAGAGAATTTTTCTAATGCTCATCTCTGTTTTAAAGATTTTTCATTAAATTTCATCAACCTTAGTTACTATTTGTTGACTTTGGGGTCTTTGGTAGGCTGATCATAAATTATGAGCTGTCTTTGGCAAAAGATCTCTGACTATGCATTCATTGGGTATTCTTTTGCAAAAATAAATCTGAAGGTGTAGTTGAGGAGTTATGGCCTCAATGATGTGGCATTAAGAGGCTCTTTTGTTGATCTATCTGCTTCTATGGATTTAAGCATTGATCTGCTTTTAATTGGTGCTTTATCTTTATTAAGATCCCTTGTTTATCTTTGGGGTCTTCGAACTGCATTATTATCTTTAACCTATGGATCAAGTATCAAATCTTCAATATATTGCATTAATCTTTAATCCTCTCGGGTATACTTTGATGCTTCTTCTGCTTAGGTGTCTGGGTTTTTTGCTAATCTGGAGGGTTTACCGAAGGTTGGAGATAGTGATCCGTCGAATAAACATGAAATTAAATCCTATTCTGATTCCTTTCTTTGCAATTTTTTGCTACGGGATCGTCATCCTGCAACCTATGTCACCTGACTGTGACTGTGAAAATTTCACAAATTAGCCACCCTTTAAACCCTAAAAAACATGATAAACATACTACAAAAAACCTACGAGAGCTTGGATAACTGTGATAGAGGCTCAGAGGAATGGTGGAAGGGCAGTGAGAGTGGTGAAATGCAGCGGCGGAGGAGGGAAACCCTGGCAGAGCAGCTAACCAAGTTAAAATTTGAAATAGAGCATGAAAATGAGGAGAAATGGTTTTAGAAAACCACTAGTGGTTATCGCGCGACGAAAGGGCAGTAAGTGGTTTGGGATGGATGGAATGTGATTCCATTCATTGTTGGACACGTGGATTTCCAATACTACCCATTTCGCATAAGAGTTGCGTGATGCTGGGGAGGGGTGTAGACTGATGCGATATGGATCATGGATCGTCGGATCTAGGGTCTCAGATCGGATGGTGCAGCATGAGCGCGACAGGCTGAAAGCTACACGGTGGGATGAGCAGTGGGCCAGGTAAGTGACATAATCTCCTTTGTCGCGGTGCGGATGGTGGAGTAGCGAGTTCAAGCGGTTATGTTAAATTAGGACCGTTAGATCCATTGGATGGATGGCTTGGATCAAATCGGGAGATTGCACTTCGCGGAAGGAAAAGGGAATGGGACCAATGGTTTAAGTTTGGCCGATGCGATGGCTTGAGACCAAAATAAGCACCAAGGAATGGCTCTGTGGGAGTAAGCGGAACTAGGGGTTTAGAGGAGAAAGGGCTTATCGCATCGTGGAAACGAAGATGAAGGGATAAGTGAAAGGTTTTCCAAAGGGGCGTTGACCGTCAATTTATCAAGATCGATGTTCTTGATTTAATCGGCGAAAGCATTTTGATGAGGAAAGTTTGGGAGAGAAAATAATTTGTGATAGCGATGAGGCCCTTTAGCGCTTGGTCATAGCGCAGGTCACATGCGGAAGAGGGGGTAGGGCTAGGCCGAAAGGGGTTTAAGGCCAAAATGCTTGGAGGACTATTTTTAAGGCTTCAAAAGTGATTATAAGGTCAAACGAAGGCTCTGATAGGTCAGAAAGGGGATTTTTAAATTAAATATGAGGGAGATACAAGGTTTAAAAAGGATTTTTTGAATAAAATGGGGGGAAATGAAGGGCAAAATGAGTGAATGAAATGATGAAAGAGGGGTTGTTTTAGGGATGAATTTTGAAGGGGGCAACAGATTTAACTTGGTTTTCCTTTAATGAAACAATAGTGAAGATTACTTGTGAAGTGAAAAAAGCACAAGAAGACTTCAAGAATGAGCAGTTTTTTATGAAAACAATCTCTTGAAGGCTTAGTAATTATTTTTAGCCATCATTTTTTATGACAAAAATTTACTGATGGCTAAAAGTGGCTCCACTTGGGGAAGGCAGCTCCTTGGAGGTGTCAAGAATCTTCAAATTTTGATCTTTCGGATGTAGACCTATGCCTATATG
Source organism: Pinus albicaulis (assembly GCA_034641835.2). Lineage (NCBI taxonomy): Eukaryota > Viridiplantae > Streptophyta > Pinopsida > Pinales > Pinaceae > Pinus > Pinus albicaulis. The sequence goes on from CM076578.1 coordinate 292,268,977, forward strand.
CATAACAACCTCTTCTTCATTGATCATGTAGCTTTGAAAGGTGATCAGTATTTATATCAAACAGATTTATTTCCCAAACAACTACCTACACAACCTACTTCCTATCATATTTTCTTCAAAAAGTGCATTTGGACTTTGCATACCTTAAACATCAACATTTTATTCTTTTTAAAAATAGGAAAAACTAATCTAAGTCTACCCTTATTTCTTCCATGAGTTCAAATTAGACTGTTGAACTCATAAATTCTCTACCTAAGCTACTATCTGTCAGGATTAGACTATCTGGAAAATTTTATTCTCTATCTTCTAAAACAGAAATTTAAACACAACCAAACCAGGTTTAAGCAGTCTGATTTGCCATGATGTCTATGGCTGTGTGTACAAGCTGCACACAGACTGCATTTGCAGAAATTTAAAACAAAAATATGAAGGCTTGAAATATAACATTTTAAACATCCTTCATCCTTTTTGCAGCTCTGATTTTGATCTTTCTGAGCTATTCTTCCTTTCTCTTGGTTCAGATTTTGAGCATATAAGAACCAATTTTTCATCAATATTTTAGGTTCAGGTTTTCATCTTGTTTGAACCATTGTTTCTCTATCCTAATCTATTCTACCTGATAAGCGAAGATTAAACAGTTTGGAAAATCCTCTTCACTATCCTATCAGCAGAAAAATTGAAATCTATCTCAGTCATGATTAGGATGTATGACTAAAATAGCAATGTTATTTTTGGTAGTGGCATTTAAGCTTGCACACTTTCAGATTTTATTTTCTCTTTTTGGTATGGGACCATACCTTTCTTGTTTTATTTCTACCCTCTTTTCTTATTCTATTGTTTTTATCTTTTCTCTTTTTTCAAATTTGAAAAACAGTGTTATATACAATGGATAAAAAGCCTTGAAAGTATAATATCAGTCAACAGAAATAATGTTTGAGAACCCTGCCATTAATAGGACCTCCAAAGTATTCAGCTCCATCCAACTCTTGCAGAAAAATGCATTGTATCTAATAGTAGATTGGATAAGATAAGGGCCCTACCATAAGTTATCAAATTTTCTATGTTTTCCCTTATCTTCTCTTCTTGAATCCCATTTCAAAAATTTATCACCAATTTTGAAATCACTTGCCTTCTTTTTTCAAACAACTTCTTGATGTTTTCTTGTAGTTGTTGTGCTCTGATGTATACTTCCTCTCTGGTTTTTTTTAAATGTATAGTCTAGTTTATTCTTCTTGTTACATCATTATCTTCAGATTGCACTTCTTGGATCAGCTTCATGACTGGTACTCCTAAACTGGTTGGAAATATCACATCAGTTCCATAAACTAGATGGTAGGTAGACATTCCAATGGATTTTTTAATGGTCATTTTGTCTGCCCGTAAAGCATGTACTAGATTATTGTGCCATGATTTCTTGTTATCTTCCAGAAACTTCCTGATAATGTTTACCAGACTTTTATTTGATGATTCTGCCAGTCCATTACCTTGAGGGTAATAAGCTGTGGAATGACCCAATATGATCTGATACTTATGACAAAATTCTACCATATTTTTAGACCCAAATGTAGTAGCATTATCAGTTATGATCTTTCTAGGATAGCCAAATCTAGATAGTATATGGTTTTCAAGGAATGAGATGATGACTGAGTCTGTGGCATTCCTAGAGGGGATGGCTTCTATCCACTTGGTAAAATAACTTGTCACTGTGAGGATCCATCTATGTTGGGCTGATGAGGGAGGACAGATTTCCCCAATGAAGTCTAGACCCCACTGTTGAAAAGGAGCTTCAACAGTGATTGGTTGCAGAGGTAAGGGAAGCAGTTTTCTTTTGCCTTCAAAGATTTGGAATTTGTGACAGGAAATAATCATCTTATGGACATCTTGAAAGATAGTGGGCTAGTAATAACCAGCTCTAAGGACTTTGTTGGTAGTTGATTTCCAGTAGAGGTGGCCTCCACATTCTCCTTCATGAAACTCATGCTTGATCTTATCTGCATCATTCTCAGGCAAACATTTAAGCAATAATCCACTACCATTTTTCCAATATAAACATTTATTCAAAATGCAATAATTTACAGCTTTTAACTTTAAAATTTTCACCTTTTTTTTATACAAACCAGGAGGGGTATTAAGATTGATCAAAACATACAAAATATCAGCATACCAAGATGAATTTAGAAAATGATCTTCAATAATTGGAGTTAAAAACTCCTCTTGTTCATCTAATGCATTAAACATGTTTATATCAAGAGCTTGGAAGTTAGATTCAGCCATCATTTTTGCTAGTCCTTGAGCTTTTATGAGTTTAGTGGGCTTGATTTCTAAGTCATACTCTAAAATTACAGCAATCCACCTTCCTCTTTTGCCATCTGGGTCTTGGGTCAATATGTCTTTCACCACTGAATGAGGCACAAATGCTATGATGTGGGAATGTAGAGTAAACTCTGAAGTCCTTTAAGGCTTTGAATAAGGCAAAGGCTTGTTTTTCCATTATGTTGTACTTCAGAGGTGCATCTCTTAATGCCTTGCTAAAAAATGCAATGAGCTGCTCTTGTCCATTCAAATTTTTCTGTAATACTAGAGCAACTACTGTGTGTTATGATGCAAATGAAAAAATGAAGAAATATTTGGAAAAATCAGGACTGATAAGAATAGGTGTTTTGGTGAGTGCTTGTTTTACTAGTTCAAATGACTTCTTTTTTTCTAAGGTCCATTTAACTTCTTCTTCCATTTTAAGCATGTTTGTTATGTTTCTAAGGAGTTCAGCTAGATTGGGTATGGACCTTCTCAAGAAATTAATCTTTCCAATGAATTATTGAAGTTCATTGATGTTTCTCGTATGGCTGATTTGCAATATGCCATCAATCATTTTTGGGTCTATCCTTATTCCTTCTTCTAATATGATATGCCCAAGGAGTTTTCCTTTGGATTTAAGGACAGTCCAAATTTTCTGCATTTTTCAAATAATTTTCTCAAGTGTATTAGGTGTTCTTCATTTTTTTTAGAATAAACAGTTATATCATCTAGGTAAATCACAATGAAGTAACCTATTTCTTCTGAAAATTAAATGTCCATGGCTCTCTGAAATGTGGCACCAGCATTCATCAAACCAAAAGGCATTTTCAAATACATGAAAGTACCCCAAGGTGTAGTAAAGGTTGTTTTAAGTTGATCATCAGGATGTACCATGATTTAATTATAACCTGAGAAGCCATCTAGCAAAGAAATTATTTGGAACCAACTTTTTTGTAAAATATGATCCATTTTGGGAAAAGGATAGTTGTCCTTAAGTGTGGCTTTGTTTAAGTTCCTAAAATCAATGCAAAGCCTTATCTCTTTGTTTTCTTCCTAACTGATAAAAGATTAGACACCCACTCTGAGTATCTAACAGGGACAATAATTCCAGCTTCATACATTTTTTTAATTTCTTTTTCTACCAGAGGTAATTGGACAGGGTTGATTCTACACAATTTCTGTTTAAAAGGTTTCTGGTTTTCTTTGAGGGGTGTCTTATGCTGAATTATTTCTGTATCATATGATTTCAGATCTTCATAGCTCCATGCAAAAATATCAGAAAAATCCTTAAAGAGCTCAATGTATTTCAGTTTAATGTGAGCAGGCAGTGTTTTAGATATTTTGATTATTTTGGGTTTTTGCTCATTGCCTATATTGCATTCTTCCACTTCAGATTATATGGGTTCCAGTTTTGGATTTTTGGCCACATCATTCAAGTCAAATAGTTCTTCTAAGGGGACCAATCCCTTTGGCAAGCTTTGGTCTTTAGATTGTAGCACTTCTAAGTCTTCATTTTCTAAATTTGTGCTATTCTCTATTTTATGATTGGGTTCATAGGTTAACAGATTTATTTCAGCAATCTAGGGAGACTTTTCTTCTTCAACAAGTGGATTTTCTTCAATAGGACAATCTTTATCATAAACTGAATTTGAGTTTGATGTCTCAAATTCATTTTTGGACTATAATAAGTCTTCTATTTGTTTATCTCCCTCAAAAACTTGCTAGTATCTTTCATTGTCTAGGACAGCTGGTCTAAATTTGACTTGGGTGGTGCATTTCTTGGTTTCATAAGGTGTAAGACAAGTTCTAGCAGCAAAGGCTAAACCATTGGCAAGGAAATTTTGGTTTCTTGGGACAAAGATAAGTTGGAATTCATCAAAAGTTCTTAACAAGTCCATGGCATCACCTCTATAGGCTCTAAGTCTGGGATGTTTAGCATTATATTCCCCATTTACTTGCCTAATAATCAACTCAGAATCCCCAAGAAATTTTATCCTTTTGGCCCCTAATTTTTTCAATAAATGAAGGCCTAAAAGGAGAGCTTCATACTCAACTATGTTGTTTGTACATTGAAAATTCAATTTAAAAGAATGCCCCTCAGCATGATTATTTTCAGTGTTGTGTATCCATATGCCTGCTCTTGCATCATTTTTAGTGCAAGACCCATCAAAATTCATGTTCCAAAGAGGACCGTTTTCAGATTTGAGATTTATTTCATTGTTGTCCTCTTTGTATTCTTTATCATTCTATTGTATACAAGGATCTGCACTACATTTTTCTGAGTTTTGTTCCTTCAAGTTTTTAATGTTTTGAGGTTCTACTTCTTGATTTTCGTGATCTGCGTTATTTTTATGATTTTTTTGGACCTCAAAACCTCTAATCTGTTTGTTGTGGATTTCTAAATCAGCAGACTGTTTTTTAATGTTCCCTTTATTTTCCTCCTCATCAATGGTTGTAGCTATGCTTGAAAACGCAGTGATCACAACATTTTATGTTTTTTCACTGATTAGTTCTTGATCTTTTGGAATATCATCATTAAAAATAATGAAAGATTCAAGGCCAATGTGGATGGAATAGAGAGGAGAATTCTCTGTTCTTTCTTGGTTACTCACCATGTATTTCATGTGTGTTTCCCTATAGAGTATTCTAGGTTGACTGAAGACAGGAATGGTGGCATAAGTCATATCCATCTACATTGTGCCTTGCAACTTAGCACCCCATGATATTGAAAGGAGCATGCCATATTTGCAGGGTATCTCAGCCACTAAAATTTCCATCACTAAACTCTTGGCTGGTATTTGGGCTAAGTTAACACACAGATCCTTTATGAGGCCTAGGCATCTCACCCTACTTGAATCAAAGGAATATAAATCTTTGTAGGGTCTAGTTACCTCTAAGCCTAATATTTCCATTATTACCTTGGGCATAAGGTTGTGTGATGTTCCTGAATCAAGCATGGCATTGTGCAAGATATTGTCATGAATGTTTAAACTGATGTAGAAAGTAGGGGTTGTTCCTTCTTGAAATTTCCTTCAATTTTTGGTCCAAAAATTAGTTTTGGGGTGTCATCATTTAAGTTAATTGTATCCTGAACATCTTCTATGTTCAAAGCCTTCAAAATTTGACCTCTATATAACTTTTGAGTGACTAATTCAGTGAGTGGGACAGAGATTTTGATTTTGGATGTTTCATTCGCTAGGCTAAAGGGGATTTGGTTTTTCAACATGTTTAGTTCAGCCTTCTTAGTCACTATTTGATCAGCAAAATCAACTTGCTGATTTTTATTATTTACAATAGTTAGAATGGTTCTTTCAGGAGCATTAGCTGAGATGCTAGTGCTGCTAGGGTTAACACTCTGTTTTTCATTGGCTCGAGCATTTTTCCCTTTGTTCAAATCAGAATATTTGGCCACTGTTTTGTGAATTTTAACTGTCTTTTTGGGTGCATTTTCAGGGCTGTCTTTGGCAGATTTAGCAGAGGTTTTGTTCTTGGGAGTTTCTTGATTCCTTTTTCTTTTGAGGTCATATTTTTTAGGTGATCCTATGATGGAATTTGCAGAGTATTGTTCATAATAATCTGTTTGTGGTCTTTTGTCATCATAAGGTGTATATAGACCTTGTTTTGTTTCATAAATGAGATCAAAATCCTCATAACTTACTCCCAACATATTCATGTTGTCATCCTCTATTTGTTCACTGGTTTCTTCATCCTCATTAACATAATTTTCTTGGAAGGGAGGTATGATTTGTTGACCATCCTCTCTTTGTCTGTTTTGAGGTTGATTTCTCCTAAAGTTCTAATTTTGATTTTGAGATTGATTTCTATTTTGGGGAGCTGATTGATTTTCTCTAGATTGTGATCTCTCAAGTATGCTCATTTTCTTCATCATTTCCTCCATCATTCTTTCCATTTTTGAACTAGATGTGGAAGGTGCAGTTTCCTCCCTAAATGATACTTTCTTTTCATTCCTCATCCTAGCTCTTTTTTCAATCAGATTTACTTCCACGGCAAGAGCTCCTTTTTGCATGTCTTCCAAAGTTAAGGGGTCTCTTTCTCTTAGCTGATAGGCCATTTCAGGATCAAATCATTTAGGAAATTTGGCCAAGGCTGAGCCTTGAGGAGGTTTCAAGTCTGGGGGCAATGCATTATAAACACTATTGAACCTAGTGCAATAATTTTGAACACTTTCCCCAGTGTTTCTTTTGAGGTTGTTGTAGTCTGAAAGTATTTGGAGAGGGTTTTTTATAACTTCCCATTTGTTTAGGAATTACTGATGGAGGGTTTGGAGGTCATTAATACTATTATGGGTTAAGATTTTAAACCACTTTCTTGCTTCTCCCCCTAAACTTTGAACAAAAAATCGAAGTTTGACAGTTTCATCATCAATGTCATTTCTATCAAATAGTCATTCATCTTATCCACATGTTGTGAAGCAGTAGTGGCACCACTGGCATCATATAATGGTATCTTGGATTGATAGTCTTGTGGTAGATTGACTAAAGGTAAAGGAAGGACTAAGGGAGCATACTATGTTGCCATGATAGGAGGTTGTGGAACAAATGGGGGGTTTACAGGTGGAGGATGTAAGATGGGACTAGTTTGATGGAATGGAGTAGTTTGAACAGTGAGTGTGTGGAAAACAGAAGCGGATGGACCAGCAAGAGATTGTTGAGCAGATCTAGGATGAGAGAAACCAAAATTGTGAATGATATGGAAATCAGGAGGGGTAGTTTCTCTGCTACCAGGATGTTCACCTTTATCTTGGGATGAAGGTGGAGACTCACAGCCTATCTGATATATATCATCAAGTGACCTAGTTCTGAATGGGTTTCTTAAGTTATCTTGTGAATCTTGTATAGCTGTAAGGTTTTCAGGAACAGAATTAGCTCTATGGACTGGCCTAACAATAGTTGAAGTCTTAGCCTTAGGAGATTTCCTAAGTATACTTTCTATATTATCAACTATCTCAGGAGGATTTGGTTTAGGATAAGCTCTGGTATGAACTCTTCTAGGAGCCACTATTCTATGTTTATAGACCCGATGATAAGAAAAATTTACCCAAATATGACAATATTTGTTAGGCTAACTGATCATTTGAACAAGGAAACTTATCTTCTCACAATTTCCTTAAGTGAGTTTGTATGAGGTTTATGATATAAATGGGTTTCCCAGTGGAGTCTTTAGGTCTATCAGGATTGTGGAGTCACCAGGTGGAAATTTTTAGCTTTAGAAGGTAAAATGTTTTATGGTCCACCACCATTAATAGGTTTGAATACCAATTTGAAATATTTTTGGGTTTTCCGAGTTTTTTTAGTCCTGTTGGTTATGAGAGTGTCCTAAATATGTTTCAACACTTAGCTACGGTGATGAGACAAATAGAGTTACTCTGTGGCTTACTAGATGATTTCTCCAAGGTTTGATCAGGGTCTATAAGAATCCTAAGAAGTACTTAGATTGCCACTGATTTAGACAAGTCCTATCATAATTACCAATATTCTTGGTAGTGCTTGAAGAAATATATTCATTCTGTACTAAATACTGAGTGTTTTATCATAAGGACTTTACTCAGAAGTATCCCCAGCATGGTCGCTTGTATTTTAGGACTCCGTAGTTTGTAATATTGGCAAGTACAAATGCTGCAGAGCCTACATCAAAACTGCTTTGGAATTTGAGGACCTAGCCATTTTAGATTCAGAGAGGGATCTCTCTATATATGAGTTCAAAGATATGATCTTTAAGGCTTTTAGATATGATATTAGGCTAGTTATGAAGAACATAGTTTTTGATTGTTTTGGTTGGGCAAGGATATTTATGAAGATGAAGGAAGTATGTATGAAGGTTGAAGGTGTGAGTAGGTGAAGGAATGGTTCAGCTGATAAGATAGGCTAGGATCAGCATCAATCCATTGGGCTATGGAGTCATAATAGGGTTTAATCAGACAACAAGGTTCAAGAGTGGTCCATGGGGCAAGGTTCAAGAGTGGTCCATGAAGTGAAAGAAATAAAACACATGAAGAAACAAAGAGTAACCTAAGATCAAGTAAGTACTTTGAAACTATCCTGCTTTTGGCAAGCACTTAAGGGAGACACACAAAAGTAATCTAAGATCAAGTAAGTACTTTGAAACTAGCCTGCTTTTGATGTAATTTCAAGAGAAAACATTTAAAAACATAGAATAGCTTAATATCAAGTAAAGACTTTTAACTTAGCCTGCTTTCAGCATATTCAAAGGGAAAACATTCATGATAAACACAAAAAGTAGTCTAAGATCAGGTAAGTAATTTGAAACTAGCCTGCTTTCAACATACTCTTAAGGGAACTTTTCAAAGCAACTGTTGGAGATAAACCAGAGGACAGGGCTAACCATAAACTTCTCTATCTCAGCTTTAATTAGAAAACTTCTCAAGAACATTCAAAAATAAAATTTCAAGTTGTACTCAGGAAATATTGGCTCACCAACACTTCACTGGTTATACTCTATTGAATTATATTTAAATTAAACAATCAACAGAAAACATAAAGGATAAATATTTTCAGTGAGATTTAGGGTACTTCAAAAGTAAATCCTAATCTATATTTGTTGTTCTTTATCAGAGAAAAGTGGACAGAATGAAAACAAAAAGAAAATAACAATTTACAGTGAGAAACACATCACCATTGACATAGACCAGGATCCCATAAATCAGCTATTTGTATTTGAAGTTCAAACTAGTTACAATCTTGAAGTCCAATGGGCCTCTACAGCTTCAAACTTCTCATCTTAGCTTATGTGTCTTCAATTACAAACAGAGCTACAGCAGCTTCAAAAGCTATTTACATGCAACAGATATCTAGAGACCAACCTATATAATGTCTTCTGCAGAAGTATTTATAGAAGAAAGAGGAGGTGGAGTGTAATAAGGGATCATTGGTTCAATTAATATAGAGTAATGGTTTATTGACCCTTGGGAGGCCTAAGAGAGAATATTTCTAATTCTCATCTCTGTTTTAATGATTTTGCATTGAATTTCATCAACCTTAGTTACTATTTGTTGACTTTGGGGGCTTTGGTTGGCTGATCATAAATTCTGAGCTGCCTTTGGCAAAAGATCTCGGAATGTGCATTCATTGTGTATTCTTTTGCAAAAATAAATCTGCAGGTGGCAGTTGAGGAGTTATGGCCTCAATGATGTGGCATTCAGAGGTTCTTTTGTTGATCTGTCTGCTTCTGTGGCTTTAAGCATTGATCTGCTTTAATTTATTAAGCTCCCTTAATTATCTTCGGGGTCTTCGAACTGCATTATTGTATTTAACATGTGGATCAAGTATCAAATCTTCAATATATTGCATTAATCTTTAATCCTCTCGGGTATACTTTGCTACTTCTTCTTCTCAGGTGTCCAGGTTTTTTTGCTGATCTGGAGGGTTTGCCGAAGGTCGAAGATAGTGATCCGTTGAATAAACATGAAATTAAATTCTCTTCTAATTCCTTTATTTGCAATCTTTGGCTACAGGATCGTCATCCTACAACTTATGTCACCTAACTGTGACTGTGGAAATCGCACGAATTAACCACCCTTTAAACCCTACAAAACACGATAAACATATTACAAAAAACCTGTGGGAGCTTGGATAACTGCGACAAAGGCTCAGAGGAATGGTGGAGAGGTGGTGAGAGTGGTGAAATGCAACAGCGTAGGAGGGAAACCTTGACAGAGCAGCTAACCAGGTTAAAATTTGAAAAAGGGCGCGAAAATGAGGAGAAATGGTTTTAGAAAACCACTAGTGGTTATCGCGCGACGAAAGGGTAGTAAGTGGTTTGGGACAAATGGAATGTGATTCCAATCATCATTGGACACGTGGATTTCCAATACTTCCCATTTCGCATAAGAGTTGTGCGATGTTGGGGAGGGGGGAAGAGTGATGCGATATGGATCGTGGATCATCGGATCTGGGGTCTCAGATCGAACAGTGCGGCGTGAGCACGATAGGCTGAAAGCTGCATGGTGGGATGAGCAGTGGGCTAGTTGTAGAAGTTTGAATAACTGTTAAATTATTCACTGAGATTATCCTAATCAAACACTATTTGAGCTTCATGCATAATACATAACCTCTTCTACTATTGATCATCAATTTGTGGGAATATAAACAATCGCATGCGCACATTAAAACCATAAACAATCACACATATAAACACAATATTTATGGGAAAGCTTAAAGCTGAAAACCCCCAAATATCTGTATATTATAATGATAGATATCATGTAACAATCATTGTACAAACTCCTCACAAGCTCTCAGTACAATCTCCAATTGTTACACACTACACAAGCTTAGATCTCACAAAACACATGCTCCAATCTGCTCCACTTGTTAGCCTGCCTCTACTGCGCAATCCAAGATGAATAATGGCTCAATATGATTTCAAATCCCCCTGGTATGCACTGCGCAATCCTAATTGGCATCTCCATCAATGTGTGGTGCAAACTCATGCACCAGTATAGTCACAACTGATAGTCACACTTGCTCTTTCACCTACCTCTTCACTAGTCTCCACTGAAACTGTCCATGCACTGAAGTTAACTGATGTATTCTTTAGTTGATTTATGAGTTTATAATTAGTGAATTAATTAATAATTAATTCACACCACTTTCACTAATTGTATCTATTAGTTAACTTGGATACAAAAAGCTCAACTATGTTTAGATTAGTTAAACTGAATACAACTCCACTAACTTCCTCAATCAACTCCACCAAACTCTGTCACATGAGTTCTAACTGAAGTATCCATGCAATAGCTCCACATAACCCTTAAGAATAGCGTAATTCCTTCTGTCAGCTCCTATGCCACATCTGTGCACTTAACTGAAGTGCTCCAAGAGAATAAGATAATGTTTAGAGTCCAAATATTATTAAGAGCTAATAATATTCGACATATCTATTTTTAGACCGGCAATCTAAAAATAGATTCCGCCCAATATGTCTAAAAATAGAAGTCCATATATTTTTCCTGACTTGACCAACCATCCACAAATAGCATCCCGCAACTCATAGAACATGATCCATATGTCTAAAAATAGACATAGTCTAAAAATAGACTTTGCGCCAAAAATAGCCTGCGGGCCCACTTAGTGAAGGCGACTTCTTTCCACTAAGCTCATCATCTTGTTGCAATCTCAAAACTCCCTCTCAACAAGATATGGATTATCTGCAACCCCTATCCTGCCCCTGTGGGATTCGAATTTGCTCCTGGTGAGTGCCTTCGTCAAGATATCAGCATCCTGATCCTCCGTGGGAATGTATGAAAGTAACATGATCTTCCGCTGTACACAATCTCTGATATGATGATACCCATTGTCAATGTGTTTACATATATCATGAAATACTGGATTAACCAAGAATTTTATGCAACTCTGATTATCACAATAAATCACAGTAGGATCCAAGTGTGAACCGAACAACCCGACCAGGATCTTCCTCATCCATATAGCCTCGCATGCATCCAAACTTGCTGCCATATACTCGGCCTCTACTGAACTGAGTGCCACGGATCTCTACTTCCTACTGTACCAAGAAACTGCTGTCAACCCGATACTGAAAATCCCTCCAGATGTGTGTTGAGCCTCAAAATTGTGCTTTCTTTCTTTCCATTTTACCTCATTTTCCTTTGTCCATTGCTATCCTAGACCCAATTGATCAATGAATATAGTTAAAATTACTTCTAGAATGATTTACATGACTGACTTGCTAAGTTTTGTGATTTTTTCCATTGTAAAGCATTTTGACCGAAACTAGCTGCAGAATGCAGACATTCCGTAGCTAACCGGCGATTCTGCAGCTGCCTTCACGTTTGAGTATGTTCCAGGTGGCCTCTCAAGGAAAACCGCATATGGGCATAATCCACGTCATGTCTACATGGTTCGTTGCTCATCATGGAGGAAGAAACGAATTCTGGGTATGGTTTTGGAACGTGGGAACACATTTAGGAAGGAAGACTTCTATTAGGACCGTCTCAGTCCAGATGTCTTTTCCCTTTTCACGCAGCCACTTCAAGAGTCCTAATGTGATTCCAATAAGGAAAAATAGTGTTCCTGAATTCTTGCAAATCTTGTTATTTACATTTTTTATATAAACACTTAAGAAACCGAGAGCTAGGTTAGATTTTATGCTAGATTTTATTCCAGATTTTGCTTAGATTCTGTGCTACATTTCTAAAGACGCAGAGTGCTATGTTCAAGTTATTTCATCTTTAATGAAGCAGACAGTGTTGTTTTGAAAGCATTGATTTAATTTGGAGTTGAATTCCGTCAGGTGGTAGAGGGACCCTGCCTCTTGCACGGATTTATTTGCGTAAATTAGATAAGTATTCTAGCTGCCTTTACGATTTTTGAAGTTGAATTAGTAGTTGTTTTAATTAGCTACTGTAGTTATACTCATTCTAACTCTTCCACAAGAAGAAGCTCTTCCAAAATATTATAATGATGAATGGGGAATGGCTATAGTATTGTAGGATTAGAAGTTGAATTCGTAGTTGTTTTTAATTAGCTACTGTAGTTATACTCATTCTAACTCTTCCACAAGAAGAAGCTCTTCCAAAAGATTATAATGATGAATGGGAAATGGCTATAGTATTTGTAGGATTTAGTTGTAATTTTTGTTGTTCACTATCACAGTTACACTTGTTCTAATCACTCTTCCACAAGAAGAAACTCTTCCAAGAAATCCTTAAGGAGTCCAAGGCATAACCGTGATAATGAATGTTTTAGTTGTGTGTTTTTACTGAGTATCATCGTTGTTCTTGCTCTTAAACGCTTGCCCAAAATATCATAATGTCGAGTAGGAGATGGCTATGATATCTTAGTTTTTCATTGCTTTCAGTCTATTTGCTTACATTTGCACTCAATTACACAGTCATAATTGTTCTAAAATCTCTTCCAAAAGAAGGAACTCTTCCAAAATATCAATAATGATGGACAAACAGACTGTATAATTCCATATAATAATGCATGGTAGCTTAGTTAGAATGCTCCGGAGTTTAATTGCACTTAACTCATGTTCAGTTACTTTGCTTTGAGTTTGATGATGACTTGTAGTTCAGCATTGTTTTAGATTAGTGGCATCTTAAGTTCATTCTTAGATTAACTCATTTCATTGCACTCCATATTCAGATTGTCATTCACTGCACATTAGATTACATTAGTTGTTAAGATTAACAAAACAGCCTTCATTATTTACAAACATCTTCTTGTTCTAAAATCCATAATTGATTCATCACCATAAGAACAGAAGACAACATCATTTTAAGGCCTGAAGTACCTCTGCACTTTCCTTATCATTTCATAAACAGAGCCCTCTCTCAAAAGACTACTTTGAAAAGAAATCAATAACTCTTGAGTAAGGTTTTGTGACATTCAATTGAATTGCAGAATAGAGTTAGAAAACTAGTCCTAGAATAGAAGATCTTATGATGATATCAATGTTTTACTCCAAACATACTTCAACAGATCTCTAACGAAGGATAAAATGCTGCATCATTATAAGTTAGTTGTTTAAACTGTTTAGTTAGGAAGATTTGCATGATTAGTTGATCATTTCTCAAGTTGAGTTTATGTTTTTAATCATTTCCTTAGAAGTCATTATCAAGCTCTGTTTTTGCTTAGTCATAGTTTAGATTTGATTCTACTTCAGTGTTTGCAAATGCATTTGTCATTTGTCATCAATCAATTAGGTCTCACTCTGTTTTTAATCATTAGCTTCCTTCCATCAATTTTCTAGTTATCTTTCTTGTGAACATAAAATCATCAAAAGACCAAAAACATCACAAAACACTACACACAACGCATTAGGAAACAAGCACCTAGGTACATACAGTACACTTCACTTCAAAGCAGTTTACCAACCCTGGTTGACAATTAAATGAGCTCAGTTTAGGAGACTAGATTGAGACCAAACATTTTGGCGCCGTTGCCGGGGAAGTGAAAACTAGGTAACCTTTGTTTCTTAGCATCCTAGAACACCACTTGTTTCATCTAGATCCAGAGCTAGTACACCTTCAACTCAAACCCATATTCCATCCTCTTCTGATCCTGGACTTCTAGAAGATCTAAGTTCAACTATTCCATTAGAGAAACCTTCCACTTCATCCACTGAACCTGCCATAGAAGAAGATCTAAAAACTCCTGTTGGGGACACAAACCTTTCCACTTCCACAGGAGAGTCAACCATGGCAGAAGAAGGAGGAGGAGGAGTTTTTAATGGAGAAAACACATTATTTGGAGGTAGAGGTAGAGGTAGAGGAGAAGGAGGTAGAGGTGCAAATGGAGGAAGAGGTAGAATAGGAAGCTCTTTTGGGTTCCCTATACTTGATGAAGAAACCAATACAACCATGAAAAAAATTTCACCCTCTGTCCTTCCAAACTTCTATGGACTTAAAACTGAAGATCCTGAAACTTTCTTATTCGAATTTGAAGTGCTGTGTAGAACTTATGACTACCTACAAGATGCTCAAAAATTGAAATTATTTCCTTCAACTTTGAAGGGAGCAGCATTGAAGTGGTTTAAGAGTCTAATCAGTAGTTCTATTAGAACATGGGAAGACATGAAACAAGCATTTCTAGAGAGATATTTGGATTACTGTATGCCAGTTAATCATAAGGAAGAAGTGTTCAAGATGTTACAAAAAGAAGATGAAAACTTAGAAGATTTGTTGGAAAGATTTAATTACAACATCAAAAGGGCAAAAATGGAAAACCTAGATCAAGACACCTTAAAAGCTCTTTTGTTGAAAACAATTAAGGATGAATGGTTGGATATCCTTAACATGATGGGAAAAGGGGATATATCACAACTCACATTACCTGAAATATCTGAGTTATGTATCAACCTTTCTAGAGGGAAATCCAAAATTGTCAAAGGTCCAAGAGATCCTGCTCTTGCAAGAGGAAGTAAATCTGCTTTTGGGACAGTAAGTAGATCAGAAATAGGACACATGCTTGATGATTTTAAATCTGACATCTTAGGGAGTCTTAGTGAACAAATAGACACCCTCAAGATACAAAACAAGCAAAAGGCTGAATCTGATTCCTTGGCAATCTTTTGTCCCAAATGTAGAAAGAAACATGCCTTGAGAGAGTGTCCTTTGGATGTAAAAGTTGTAGAAACCTGTGTCATTTGTTCTGAGAAACATGAGACCAAGAATTGTCCTTCTCTTCCTGGTCTCAAGGCTTTCTTTCAGGAGGAAACTCCTACAGATTCCACAGAGTCTCTCAATTTTGTATCTAGAAGGCCTTGGCAGGGACCTCAAACACAAGGATTCCATGATCAAATGTATAATCAACCTCCACCTTGGAATTCTTGGCAGCAACCTTGGCCCCAATTTCAAAACCAATCTCAATCTTGGGCACAAGGAACACAAAGTCCCTATGGAAGATACTCTCCATACTATCAGTATCCACCATCCTATCCACCATATCCACATTTTTATCCTCAAAATCCTCAACAAAATTTTCCTCAAAATCTTCAACAAAATCCTCAACAACATCATCAGAACCAACCACATCAAAATCAACCACTTCCATTACCATTCCCTCAAAAATCCAATCAATTTCCAGCTCAACCCATACCAAACCCCAATAATAAGAACCCTCAGAATACATACATGATAGAAGGACAACAATTTCCAACTTATTTAATTACTCCTCTAGACCTTAGTGATGTTCAACTTAGGTCCGGAAGGATACTTGAGAAGAGGAAACCTTCTGTGATCATACAAGAACAAGATAATTCTGAGGAAGACTCCCTACGGGTTAATAAAAGTCTTGAGGAAGAAACATCCTTTCAAGGCCAAAACATTGAAAAACTGAAACAAAAAGATCCAATAAGCCACCATCCACATCTACTTCTATACCTCCCTTTCCGGAAAGACTACAAATTGATAAAGGTGTAGAAAAACAAATAATGGTGCCTAATTATGATTTCTTAGATGAATTGAGAAATTTTTGCATTAAAATTCCATTATTGCAAGCCATCAAGGAAATCCCAATTTTAGCCAAAACAATAAAGGAGTTGAGTATGAAAACAACAAGAAAAAGAATAAGAGAAACCAAGAAAATTCAACTGGTAGGACAAATAGCAGACATTATGATGGGCAAGATTACTATTCCAAAGTACCTTGACCCAGGAAATCTAGTTGTCAAAATTCACATCAACGGAATTGAAATTCAAAACACACTCATTGATTTAGGAGCAGCAATAAACATCATGAGTAGACAAATCATGGACAAACTGAAACTTCCTAATCTTCTCTTTACACCCACATTATTACAATTAGCAGATAGATCGGTGATCAAACGAGATGGGGTAATAGAAGATATTCCAGTGTCCCTAGATTCTTGGGAATACCCTGTGGATTTCATGATCCTAACTCCCAAGAATAATCTAGGAGGCCATCCTGTTATACTAGGAAGACCTTGGTTGGCTACAGCTGATGCTTTTATTAGTTGTAGGTCCGGTGATATGTATATTTCTGATGGTAGTTCAACAAAGAAATTCACTTTATATCCTCCAGCTAGGACAATTACAAATCTAGATGACACTCAATGGATAGAGGATGAAGAATATTTACAACCACTCTTCACAATTTCAGAAATTAGTGAAGATAATCAAATTCTGAATACTCTAGAAAACTTTGAATCTTCTCCAGAACACAAACATGAATCATTTCAGGAGGGATACAATATTGAATTTTTGTCATCTAGGCAGATTTCTCTTCATTCTATGGACAAATTTGGTAGCTCTACAAGTGAAATTTTTCCAGGAAAAACTTTGAACATAAATAAGAACCTAGAAAAATCTCAACAAGAAGAGTTAGTCAAAGTATTACAGAGACATTCTTCTGCATATGAATGGGAATACACTGACATGAAAGGGATAAGCCCCAAGACTTGTACTCATCACATCTATATAGAGGCAAATTGCAAACCAATCAGACAACCTCAAAGACGGATGAATCCAAATCTTAGGGAAATTGTTAAAGAGGAATTGCAAAAATTGTTAAATGTTAATTTCATCTACCCTATTTCAGATAGTCAGTGGGTTTCTCCTTTGGTAATTGTGCCAAAGAAAAATGGAAAATGAAGGGTGTGTGTTGACTACCGAGAACTGAATAAAGCTACTCTTAAAGACTATTTTCCCTTACCTTTCATAGATCAAGTATTAGATACATTAGCTGGAAAAAAATACTTTTCATTCCTAGATGGGTTTAGTGGTTACAATCAAATCCAAGTAGCACTTGAAGACCAAGATAAAACCACATTTACATGTCCTTGGGGTACCTATGCTTACCGAGTATTGCCATTTGGATTATTTAATGCACCTGCAACATTCCAAAGGGGAGCATTAGGAATTTTTTCGGATCTAATACATGATTGTGTAGAGGTGTACATGGATGACTTCACAGTTTATGGGAATACATTTGAAGAGGCTTTAGAAAACTTGGAAAAAGTCTTTAAAAGATGTCAAGAAGCAAACCTTTCACTTAGTCATGAAAAATGTTTTATGATGTTTACTGAAGGTATTGTTTTAGGGCACCACATTTCAGGGGATGGGATTAGAGTTGATGAAGCAAAAGTTGAAGTTATTTCTAACCTATCCATTCCAAGTTGTCAAAGAGATGTAAGAAGTTTTCTAGGATTTACGGGGTACTATCGGAGATTTATAGAAAACTTCACCAAAATAGCATCTCCTCTTTTCAAATTACTCACCAAATATTGTGAATTTAAGTGGACTTCTGATTGCCAGTTAGCTTTTGAAACCCTGAAAACCAAAATTTCTGAAGCACCTATATTAAGGGGACCTAACTGGAAGTTACCTTTTCATATCTCGACGGATGCTTCCGATACAGCTCTGGGAGCAGTATTGGGACAGAAAGATTTAATTCCCTATGCCATCTATTATATCAGTAAAAATTTGACTCCTGCAGAGTTAAACTATACTGTAACTGAAAAAGAGTTTTTAGCTATTGTTCATGCCATAAAAAAATTTAGACACTATATAACAGGCTATGAAACTTTTGTTCACACTGATCATTCTGCAATTAGATATTTAATGAACAAATCAATCACTAATGGCAGAGTGATAAGATGGTTGTTTCTCTTACAAGAATTCAACATTACTATTCTAGATAGGCCTGGAAAACAAAACACAGTGGCTGATTTCCTATCTAGACTCCAAAATATCAAAGATGACACTCCGGTTGAAGATCAATTTCCTGATGAATATCTTTTTGCAATATCTACTCAAACTCCATGGTTTGCTGATATTGCTAATTATTTAGTTTCAGGAAAATTTCCTTCAATTATGAATGCAAGGGATAAAAGAAAAATCATTAATTATAGTGCAAGATATTCATGGGTCGCTAATGAGTTGTACAAGACAGGTCCAGATTTGATCATTAGAAGGTGTGTTCGTGAAGATGAGATGCCTGAGATTTTCAAGGCATGTCATGACGAACCTTGTGGCGGACACTTTGCAGATAAGAGGACAACCTATAAGATCCTTAATCTAGGATATTATTGGCCATCCTTGTTTAAAGATGCTAAGGAGTATGTCAAAAGGTGTGACAGTTGCCAAAGGGTAGGGAAACCTTCTCCTTCAGGTGAGATGCCATTACAACCTCAGGTACACATTGAACTTTTTGAAAAATGGGCTTTGGATTTTGTAGGACCTATTAGTCCTCCATCAAGACAAAAGAAATACATATTAGTTTGCACTGGATTATGTTACTAAGTGGGTAGAAGCTAAACCATTACTTGTTGCTAATGAATCATCTGTAGTTACTTTTCTTTTTGAGGATATTTTTACTCGTTTTGGTGTCCCAAGGGAAATTGTTACAGATCAAGGAGCTCAATTTATATCAAGGCTAGTGGAGCAAATGATGGAGAAGTACAAAATCAGACATAGAACATCTACTCCTTATCATCCACAAGCAAATGGTCAAGTGGAATCCACTAATAAGGTCATTGAAGGAATCCTAACAAAGACTGTTCATTTACATATAAGAGATTGGGTAGATAGGCTTCCTGAAGCCTTGTGGGCCTATAGAACTACATGGAGAAACACAACAGGCCATACTCCTTATGAGCTTGTTTGTGGAAAGCAAGTTTTGTTTCCCATAGAGTTCCAAATTCAAACCTTCAAGATGGCAGTTCAGCTAGGACTTGATTTAACGGAGGCACAAAAGCATAGACTGGAGCAAATTAATGAATTGGATGAGATCAGACAAGATGCAGTTCATAAAACAAGTCTAGTCCAACAACAAAGGGCTAGATGGCATGACAAGTACATCAAAGAGAAGAAATTCAAAGAGGGTGACTGGGCTCTCTTGTTTGATTCAAAATTCAAGGATTTTCAAGGTAAATTTCAGACACATTGGCTTGGGCCATATGAAATTGTTGAAATTTTTTATAATGGGGCAGTCAAAATCAGAACTATAGATGAAGAAAAGGTCACTTTTCTTGTGAATGGTCATAGATTGAAGCTATACCACAAACCACTCTCAAGAGAAGAATTTGTCAAGAAGTTCCAAGAAAGCAATGATGTGAAGTTAATGAAGAAGAATCTCTCTTCTTCATCAACTTGATTAAATTTTCTGAAGCATTTCTTTTCTTTTATTTTTATTAAAAATAAATAAATAAAGGTATAAACATGAAAACCAATCATTGATTGGCATGTTTATATAGAAAAGATAGGGTGAAAATCAGAGTCTCTCTGACACTCTAACTTTTCCCATTTTTGTTTTTACAAGCAGCTGTTACAAAATCATAAGTTCAGATCCATAGTGCTTATGATCCATCTCATTTCATTTCACTTCACTCACCTATCCATTCATACTCCATTTCATTCATTCACT
The DNA here is from genome assembly GCA_034641835.2 of Pinus albicaulis. Classification (NCBI taxonomy): domain Eukaryota; kingdom Viridiplantae; phylum Streptophyta; class Pinopsida; order Pinales; family Pinaceae; genus Pinus; species Pinus albicaulis. The sequence continues at coordinate 292,289,159 of CM076578.1, forward strand.
CATGTTCCACTTCATTCCATGTTTCATTCATCTCATTCCATCCTCCATCCATCTCATTTTCATGACAAAATTTAAAGTTTGATGTCTTACTGTAAATAAATAAAACATGTCATAGATTGCAGGGCAGTTCTTATGTTCTTTCACTCCATTTCATAAACTGAATCCATTCCATTTCATCATCCACTTCATACATATCATAATCCATCATCCATCTTCATTCATACCATATAACATCTCACCCATATTCCAAAAACACTTCATTCCATGATCAAAATGCTCTACAGGAACATTCTGCAGCTCAACAGACATTCTGCAGCTGATCAGCCTTTCTGCAGCCAGACAGTCTTTCCGCAGCTACAAATCCTGAAGGCATCAATCAGCAGACATAATAATTGCAAAAAAATGATCCAATGTATCCATGAATAAAAAATAAAATCAATAAGGACCATGAAGACTCTTCCAAAGGTGAACAAAGAAGACAAAGACTACAAAAATCAAATGAAAGGCAGAGGTAACAAGTTTAAATTATAATGGCATTTCATAAAAGTTTAGCATAGTTTTAGTTATGGATTGTTTGAAAAGGTTGTTTTAATTATTTTTATTGATCAAGACCAATAAACCCTCCACAGACTTTGGATTAAAATCTCTCATTTCAAATTTCATATCCGATATCATTTAAGTGGTTAAAATGGCCGAGGTGTTTGAATTCACCACGTCTCTTAACCAAATCATTCAATGGTGATTCTCTTTGCCGTTGTAAAAATCTTCGCCGTCTCTTCAATCATTAATTCGTTCCCTCCACCTCACTCCACTACTTCATTCCGTGACCACTGCCATCACTTCATTCTGTAGCCGGCATTTCATTCCGTAGACAGAGATATTCTTATCACCGAGAGCAGAGCAAAAGGATATCAGTTTGAATACCAAAGCATTATCATTGTAAACGCAGAGCAGAGCAAAAAGGGTAAACTCAGAGGTATAGCAGCGTGAGAATTTGAAGCCATTTGATTCCGTGGGCAGACAAAATATCACTGTGGGCAGAGATTGAGCATTATCATTATAAACACAGAGGTATAGCAGAGAAGAATTTGAATTCATTTGTCACCGGGAGATAGAGGTATAGCATTGAAGAATTTGAAGCTATTTGCCACCGAGAGACAGAGGTATAGTAGTGTGAGAAATTTGAAGCCATTTGTCACTATCAAACAGAGGCATATCAGTCCAAAGTTCAATTGTCAACAGAGGCATATCAGTCTGAAGTTTTGAAATTGTTTTCATTGTCAACCAAAGGCATATTAGTCCGAAATTTGAAGCTATTGCCATTGTCAATCAGAGGGATATCATTCTGAAGTTTGAGGACATTTGTCATCGTCAACCAGAGGTATGTCATTCCAAAATTTGAAGCCATTGTTATCTAGAACTTGAAGCCATTTCAATTCGAAGGTGAAAGTTATTGTTTCTGTGGGTAGAAGAGTGTTAATTTGAACATTGAAGAAGCAATTATGGGTTTCATTGTAAGAACAGAACCAATGGGTTCAAAATACTTAGAAGGCTACCCTCAATGTAAAGAAATGTTGCAACAAATAGGATGGCTTCAATTTTTGGAGAAATTTAATGGCTTCCACAAGGAAGTCACTAAAACATTTGCAAGATCATTTCAAGGAACTGAAGTTGAAGTGGGAGATGTCAAATTTACTGTCACTGAATTTTTCATTGCAGAGGCTACAGGGTTTCTCAGAACTGGAGAGAGATGGTTCAAAGACAGAGAATTCCACAATGAATCCTGGAAGCAAATTTTAAAATCACCAGGTATGGATGTCATTGTATTTAAGAAAGGAATTCCCAGTTCTGCATTGAAAAATAAATGGAGAAACATACTACTTCTTCTGCAAAAATTTATTACATGTGAGGGTAGATATGGGACATTTTATGTCTACCACATCAGACTGATAATGCATTTTCTAGGGGAAGACTTAAACCTACCATATTTCTTACTTCAAAGTTTGAAGAAGATGGCTTCCTGTGTTCAAAGAAGGGTTCAATTTTTAGAGACAAATTTATATCATCATGGTTTGGTCAAAATTTTGATTGAACACCATCTAGCTAAAACAAATGATACATGGGACAATTTCTTGATAAGAAATCATTTTGAAGAGCCAAAAGAACCATCACCTGAACCACAGCCGACAAAGAGAAGCAGGAAATGGAGGACTGCAAAAGTTGAAACTGATAAAACAGTCCAAGAAAGTAGTGAGGAAATCATTTCAGAGAAGTTGACTTAAATCAAGAGACAACTTAAGGAAGAAAAGGTAGTCAGGAAATCTACCATGAAGAAAGGAGAGGGATCTTCTCAGCCTAGAAGAAGCCACAGACTAAAGGGGAAACTAAAGAAAACACTAATCAAACAAACAGGGGTAATTAATATAGAAGATGAAGAAACATCCATTGAAGAAGAGGTTGAAGAGGATTTTAATGAAGGAACCCCTGAAATTGACCCTGCTCAACAAGAAATATATGACTATGTGGAAACTTTGGAAAGGAGAGCTTCAGAAAGCAGAGAGAGAACCCCTAGTCCTCCACTATCTGAAATAGATGTATTAAGAAGGGATAGGTATGAGTTGGAAATACTCAATAGACACATCAAAAATGAGAATGAAATTCTGAAAGATCAAGTTAAGCTCAAAACTGATATGAACTCAACCTTATCCCTACATATAGACAAAGTGGAAAGGACCAATGAAAAGTTGAAGCAAAGGAACAAGAAACTAATCAGGGCACTCACCAACCTAAGGTTCAAACTTGTTATCAGAAAACCCAGAAGATCTTTAGCTTCCAGACAAAGGGGAAGGAGAGGATTAGATGTCCTTGCAGAAGCCTCTGAGTTCATAGGATAATTTGCATGAGGACATGCAAAGAGACATCAATGGGGGTATGTTGAGCCTCGAAATTGTGCTTTCTTTCATTCCATTTTACCTCATTTTCCTTTTTCCATTGCTATCCTAGACCCAATTGATCAATGAATATAGTTAAAATTACTTTTAGAATGATTTACATGACTGACTTGCTAAGTTTTGTGATTTTTGCCATTGTAAAGCATTTTGACCGGAACTAGCTGCAAAATGCAGACATTCCGTAGCTAACCGGCGATTCTGCAGCTGTCTTCACGTTTGAGTATGTTCCAGGTGGCCTCTCAAGAAAAACCGCATATGGGCATAATCCACGTCATGTCTACATGGTTCGTTGCTCATCATGGAGGAAGAAACGAATTCTGGGTATGGTTTTGGAACGTGGGAACACATTTAGGAAGGAAGACTTCTATTGGGATTGTCTCAGTCCAGATGTCTTTTCCCTTTTCACGCAGCCACTTCAAGAGTCCTAATGTGATTCCGATAAGGAAAGACAATGTTCCTGAATTGTTGCAAATCTTGTTATTTACATTTGTTATATAAACACTTGAGAAACCGAGAGCTAGGTTAGATTTTATGCTAGATTTTATTCCAGATTTTGCTTAGATTCTGTGCTACATTTCTAAAGACGCAGAGTGCTATGTTCAAGTTATTTCATCTTTAATGAAGCAGACAGTGTTGTTTTGAAAGCGTTGATTTAATTTGGAGTTGAATTCCGTCAGGTGGTAGAGGGCCCCTGCCTCTTGCACGGATTTATTTGCGTAAATTAGATAAGTATTCTAGCTGCCTTTACGATTTTTGAAGTTGAATTAGTAGTTGTTTTAATTAGCTACTGTAGTTATACTCATTCTAACTCTTCCACAAGAAGAAGCTCTTCCAAAATATTATAATGATGAATGGGGAATGGCTATAGTATTGTAGGATTAGAAGTTGAATTCGTAGTTGTTTTTAATTAGCTACTCTAGTTATACTCATTCTAAATCTTCCACAAGAAGAAGCTCTTCCAAAATATTATAATGATGAATGGGAAATGGCTATAGTATTGTAGGATTTAGTTGTAATTTTTGTTGTTCACTATCACAGTTACACTTGTTCTAATCACTCTTCCACAAGAAGAAACTCTTCCAAGAAATCCTTAAGGAGTCCAAGGCATAACCGTGATAATGAATGTTTTAGCTGTGTGTTTGTACTGAGTATCATCGCTGTTCTTTCTCTTAAACGCTTGCCCAAAATATCATAATGTCGAGTAGGAGATGGCTATGATATCTTAGTTTTTCATTGCTTTAAGTCTATTTGCTTACATTTGCACTCAATTACACAGTCAGAATTGTTCTAAAATCTCTTCCAAAAGAAGGAACTCTTCCAAAATATCAATAATGATGGACAAACAGACTGTATAATTCCATAGAATAATGCATGGTAGCTTAGTTAGAATGCTCCGGAGTTTAATTGCACTTAACTCATGTTCAGTTACTTTGCTTTGAGTTTGATGATGACTTGTAGTTCAACATTGTTTTAGATTAGTGGCATCTTAAGTTCATTCTTAGATTAACTCATTGCATTGCACTCCATATTCAAATTGTCATTCACTGCACATTAGATTATGTTAGTTGTTAAGATTAACAAAACAACCTTCATTATTTACAAACATCTTCTTGTTCTAAAATCCATAATTGATTCATCACCATAAGAACAGAAGACAACATCATTTTAAGGCCTGAAGTACCTCTGCAATTTCCTTATCATTTCATAAACAGAGCCCTCTCTCAAAAGACTACTTTGAAAAGAAATCAATAACTCTTGAGTAAGGTTTTGTGACATTCAATTGAATTGCAGAATAGAGTTAGAAAACTAGTCCTAGAATAGAATATCTTATGATGATATCTGTTAGACTCCTATACCAATAGGTGTCATATTTCACGATTGTCTTGATTGAACTATGGAATATGTTCAAACCTTCTTTCTTAAGCAAAGGTGTTCCATATTCTTGAAAAACCAAAAAATAAAAAAATTTAAAAATGTAAAGAGGGTATACCCTAAAAGAAAAATCAAAGGGTAAGAAAAATAAAATGGTCAAAAAAGTGAAAGAAATGAACCCCAAACAAAAAATAGACCAAGGAAAGTGTGCAAATCCAAATGCCACTGCTATTTCATTTTTGTAATAAAGCAATTGTGTGCAGCTTGTCAAACTTTTGCCACAATTCATGAATAGTCAAACTGTTTAAACTTGACTTATTCATATTTCAATTTCATGTTATAGAATAGAGAATAAATATCTGACCAAACAGTTTAATCTTGGCAGATAAGTAGCTAGGTAGAGTTATTAAAAGGTGCTCAACAGTTTAATCTGAGCCCTTGGATGTAATAAGGGTAGAAATAGATAGATTTATCATGTAAAAAGAAAAGGTTGAAAAGGGTTTGCAAGTCTAAATGCACCCTAATAAAGAAGAGAAAATGGTAGTAGTAGATAGGGTAGGTAGATGGTGTTGCAAATTTTATCTGATGAATGATGCTGCTACATGTTTTTGATCCTTTACTTTCATCACAAATACTGAAGCAGGAAACACAATGGAAAAATCACAGCAAGCAAAGTAAAAAATCATTAACCTCCCTCATCACTTTCCCCTTAAAAGTTTTACTAATTTCCCCAAAAGTACCAAGGTATTTGGAGATCAAAGGGGCTCAAGGCATTTCCTTGACTTTTGGAGGGACCGGACCCTCGGCCTAATGATCAAAAAGACCTAAGTACTGAGATAATTCATCATTATAATCATTTATTTTTAACCTTTTCCTAAGTAAAATCTCATTTTGCTTAGGAAAATCATGCAAAATTCCATAAAAATCCCTCACAAATAACTTACTATTCTAAGTTTAAGTGTTGAAGATGAGATATTGCAATTTACTTCAGAAATTGTCACTTTCTTAGATGTGTGAAATATTTTGAGTTCCCTTGTCCCTTTCTCATATTAATGTTTAACTCTATTTTACTAAATCCCTAGTGAAACGCCCTATCCTAAGTATATAACTCTTTTTATATAAATATCTGAAAACCCCTCTATTATAAAGTTTAGCCGAAGTATTTATTTTCCCCGTGCATTCAAATAAAAACCCACTATACAAGCCCTTTGGTTGAATATATCGTTATACTATAGTCCCGCCCTATGGTAAATTAATTACATCGGTTAATTTATCATATAATAAAATAAAAACATATATACGAAAAACTTTAAACATATGATTTATATGTTTAACACAAAAATATAATTAAAACCCGAAGTTTTATTTTCAAAACCAAAAACTTGGAAAGATCCTATGCCACCGTGGCCCATCCACCTGGCATTCTACCCGACATTTCAACCATCCAACGAAACCCCGCCGCAACCCCTTTTTTCATTATAAATATGGGGTTAATTAGTTATCAGAACTAATTAATAACCTTCCATCCACCAATCATATGCCACCCGGGATGATTAATTAAACGATGATTATGTCGGGCCCGCGTGATAACCACCCCACCATCTCCCCGTCATTTCAACCGTTCGATCGCCTTTCCGCAGATCTACGCCCCGTATCAATTCTGCTACCTGTCCCTGGTCAGCACATTAACGCGCGGGGGATTGGTGGTATTTGACTAGTCACCCGTCAACGTGTCGATAATCGAATGGAATCACTGCCCGCTCATCTAATACCACCTTTGTCCATAAGCGGTGCGGGGACTAACCGCTTACCACCCGGCCCTCCTGCCCCATGTCAGCCCGTACCAATGTGACGTCACTCCTCGAAAAACTAAAACCCCTCTTTTTCCTTTGGAAATAAAACGAATTTTAGCGTTTTTTTGTCATTTTCGTCATTTGAACGCGACTGTGCTTTCCGCTAAAGAATTCAAATTTTCACTAAAATCCACTGTTCCATTCGATTTCGCTCCATTCCGCTAGACCTGTATTCAAGCATCCTCCTGCTACCGCCCGAATAGCTGTTAAAAGTCAGTTTGCCTCCAAGAACAGGTATTTATCCTATTTCGCCCCGAACTGCAAATAAAACTCTGTTTTCTTTGTTTTTCGTTGAATCAGTGTTTAAATCATATTCCTAAGATCATTCCCTGAGTTTTACGATTGTAAATTGTTCCCCTAAACCTGCAATTGTGCCAATTTCCCTCAGTAAGATCAAAATCACACCCAGCCTGTGAAGAAAAACCAGAAACCTCTGTTTTGAATCCACAAGAACCAAAATGGAGGCCCCGGCAGCTTTGAATGTAACTCCACTGAATGCTCCCCACCGAGAGTTAGAATATTTGCCTTTAGTAGATAAAGATTTCCATATTAAAGACTTGCATTTTGATGAAATCCCCCTTCTGAGTTATTGTCTCTACAGAGACGAATACTCGAAGGGGCAAGATCTCATTGGGTTGTGGGAATCCAATCTCCCAAGGTATCTCATCCCTTCAGTCATTTCCTTCCCAGAAATTATCCACTATTTCCATTCTAACTATGATCCCACTCAAAGAGCTGTAATATCCCCTGACCAGAGTGTTATGTTCCCCATTACTCCCCAGGCTATCAATGCAATGCTACATTTTGAACCAGACCAAGAACTAGCACCTTTGTCTATGGAAGAATTGATTGAAAAGACTAAGCAATTGACCGCAGAAAAGTTAAAATCCATGTGCCAGAATTTCATGTTGCCTGAACATCAACCTAAGGGGCCTCCTCCCTATGGTTTTTATTATTTCAATAAATTGGGAAGGTTCATCCTAAATATGATATCTTTTGTCTTGGGATTCAATACCAGTGAATATGTGGATGAAATAACACTGGTTTTACTATCTATCTTTACTCCTGGGCAGCCTCCTGAAGTTAAATATGACTTTGCCTCTTTCATAGCCAATAATATCCATGATCAGTTCATGAGGCTAGATGATGAGAAAGTTTTCAAATATTCCTCAGTTATTTATCATCTCATTATCTTCTATCAATCAGAAAAGTTCCCTTTCCCTGTTAAAAAGCTTGATGCCAAGGGAAACCCCAGGTCAGTTATATTTTGGTCTCCCATAATTCATTCTTCCTCTGATTCTCCCTATTCCTACACTGAGTTCATCGATCAGTTTGTATATCTGCAACAACCTTGTTGATAGGAATTCCCCCCCCAAGGCTCAGTAATGAAATAAAGAAGACCTTGCAGCTTTCAAGGACTTATAAAATTGGAGATTGGTATTTATATCAGAACCATTCAGTCATCAGAATCTATGGATGTGAATTACATCCATTCAAGTTGCCAAGATATGTGCCCATGAGACTTTTTGCCTTGGAATATTTCAGGCAAATGAATAATTCGGATGTGATCCATTTTTGTAGTGTGAAGAAGAAAGCCCAATTAAGGATCAAAAGTCAATTAGGTCCTTTCATCTGCAACTCTAGGGAGGCCGAGAGAGAGGCAGAAAATATATTACAAAGCAAGTTCCAAAGAAATTTTCGTTGGGTTCCTTATGACCCATTTGGTTTTATTTGTGAAAAGAGATTAAAGAACAAATCATCCCCTTATATACACCACAAGATTCCTGAACTAGAACAATATGCCAATCAAGATGAATGGGTTGAAGGAACACTTGTTGAGGAAGAAAGTGAGGCTGACAAAATGAACAAAATTATGAAATATCTCGAGAAGAAGTATGACCTAGAATCTTGTGGTCAAGTGCAGGTACCCCACATTGGCACTTCTTCAGCAGCAAATCTACAGCAGACATTACAGGAAAGCAGTTCATCAGTTGCAGCAGAACCAAAAGGCAAAGGAAAGGAACCTGAAATCCAAGTCATTGAAACTTTAGTCATGGCAGAGAAACCACAAACTTCCAAAGCACCTGAACAAACCCAAGTTTCTCCCACTCAGGTAAAACACCCTGAAGTTTCAGAATTACAAACTCCATCCAATATGGAGATAGGAAAGAAAAGGCAAGTTCCAGATATTACTCCTCCTAAAGAATCCTCAGGAGTACATCAAGCCAAAAAACAGAAACCAGATCCAATTCAAGATGTAGAGATCATTGATGAAATATTTGATGATGGAAGGGAAGACAGTCAACTAACTGGCACAGTTAGTGAAACAAACACAGGACAGAAAGGAAAAGCTTTACAAAAGCAATTGAGTACTGAGGTATCCTCTTTCAGACCACCAAAAACAGATACAGGGGATATAAAAAGAACTTTCATTAATATAAAGGCAAAGAATGATCCATTAAGAATGAAGGTATATGATCAATATCTGAAAATGGCTCCCCATAATCAGGAAAGGTTAATGTCAGCATTTGACATTTCACAAGGCAAAATGATGATGAGCCACTTCAAGTCAAAGGTGCCAAAACCCATGTCAGCAGCTGATTATATTAGAACAAATTTTGAGGTCCTGGCTAAGGATATTCATCCTTTAGACCAGATAGAGCTGCACAAACAAACTGGGGAAATGATGTATTCCACTCTGACTAATAAGGCTATGGCAGCCCTAACGCTGCAAGATTCTTTAAATAACACAAGTGCCAAATTGAAAATTGAAAAGGCCTCTTCTCAGGCCAAAGATAACAGAATAAAGTCTTTGGAAGACATAATCATCAGATTGGGTCACAACCCCAAAGACATTAAAAGCATCGAGGCATTAATAAAGAAGAAAGATGATGACATAGCTGCACTGAGAAAGCAGCTGAAATTGCCAGCCTCAAGGCACCCCCAGACCCAAGAAGTTTTAAAGGGGAATTCACAAGAAGAGGTAATGGAGTTGCTCCTAAATATGACTGAGCGACTAAGTGAAACAGAGAAAGAATTAGAGCAAGCTTTACAGGAAAAAGAAGCTATCAAGCAGGCATCCATCACAGAAGCTACTACAACCACAGGTACTATAACAGCAAAGCAAAAAACAGAACCAGCGCAGGTAAACACTTCTGGTTTAAGTTCTGATGAGTTAATAAAACAAATGGAAAGTTTACAATTAAGAGTCACAGAAATTCAAGCCACTAAGTTACAATTAAAAGATTTGGAGCAGAAGTATGATACATCTAAAAAGACAGTTGCTGAAAATACCAGGGAAATCAAAAGATTGGACAAATTAGTTAAGGCTTTAGAGAAAGATCTTTCATTAGAAAAGCCTTTGAAGGAAATAAATCAAATTCTTTGGGGAAATATAATTGAATTAATAAAAAGTATTTGGCCCTCTATTCAAGCAATTTTTGAACAAAATGACTTGATTAAAATCGCTGAGGAAGAAATAAATAGAACAAGAGATGAACTAAGAGGTAGACCTGAGCAGGCCAATCAACTCATTCAATTTTTGAACACCCGAACAAAGCAACAGCTTGAAATATTAGGAATTGAAGACAGAACCGGCACTATTTTGATAATAAAAAGAGTTTTCATCAAGAGAACTTTTATGCAGAATTTAGAAAGGAAATGTTCAGAGATTTTGGCTGATATTGATGCTTTCAGAGAAAAATTTCAAGTTTTATTGGACAATGGGTTACCCAGTCCCATGCTCACAGAGGACCAAATAATGGAACTAGAAACCTATGTCAAGAAAATAGAGAGCCATGCTCAAAATACAACTACTAGTTCTATCAGTCTACCAGAAGCAATGTTGCCAACAGGGAAAAATCTATATGACAGGTTGAAGAATTTATTTCATCTTGAACATGAAATAAAGTATTTGTTTCCTGATGAGCCCACTTTTTACAAACTCACAGAGGCTGATGAGACATTGAGAAAACTTAAGAAGACTATAATAGCAGACGATCAATGGTGGAAAGACCTATTGGAAATTCTATGAAAATTATCTTCAGGATGAGAATTTTATCTTTTTACTATTATGTGAAAGATAAAAATGAGCACAGATGAAAGAGTATCAGTTGAACAGGTTAAAGAGTATCTGTAAAGACAAAAAGTATCAAACAAGCAAAGAATTTACTCCAAGGGACAGCACTGAGCCCTATCTCAGCACTTACCTCCAGCACATCAGCCAAATGAGTAAACAGCACATCAGCAGTTACCTATTATTCTATCCACAAGACCATTTGTCTCCTGTTTATTTGTAAATTACTCTTTAGTCACCCTAGATTATTGGCTAGGTTAGTGTGAGATTTTTTCAATTATTTTTTGTATAAATAAACCCTCAAAGAGAGTATTGAGGGTGGATTCTATTACTTTGCTGTGACATTGAAGTTTTTGGAATAAAAGCATTTTGGAGAAATTTATTTGTGGCTTACTGGATGACAATTTGAAGCTCAGGACTTTTTGCAGGATTCATGTGTTGGACTGCAGTTCAATAAGTCTTTCTACCCTTTGTCTTAAGTTTTATATCAGTTTATAATATCATTATGTCCATTTCTTAATAATTTACATAAAGGATTGAATCAGAATTTACTTAATTGTACTCTGATTTCAGATGTGATTGTTCTTAATGTTTTCCTCTAAATTGGTTATAAGCATGAATTCTTAAATGCTCTTGCTTTGCTAATTTAAACATTGTTGATTACTATAATAAAGAATTCTTCATTTCTCTTTGTTTGTAGTCATCTCATTTCTTTCTTTTGAACATGGTGAAAGATTCTTAGCTGCCTTTCATCCCTTCAAAATCATCCCATCCACTTTAAATTTTAAGGATTGTTCTCTGCCTAGCTATCTTGCCCTGTAAAGCCATCTTGTGTGTAGAATAGAAACCCAGTAAAGCCATCCTTTGACTCCATAGCCCAATGGACTGAAAACTTTCAACCTTGCCCTTAGTTTGTGGATTCCACCATTTTCAAACAAACTCTTGGATCTATAACTAGCCTAAAACCTTCTAAGAAAAAAGATAAATCATAAAGAGAGAGCCCTCTCTGGATGCAGATTGGCTAGATTCTGCATCTGAAGGTTGGTTTGTGGTTACCTCGGGTATACTTTCCTTTTCCACAACTTCAAGGAAAACCTGAGTGATAACACAACCATCTTCTCCACTGTTCATATCAAAGTATC